>JAJKFI010000011.1:20163550-20191012 GCA_029204185.1 Lerista edwardsae
CTCTCTCTCTCTCTCTCTCTCTCTCTCTCTCTCTCTCTCTCTCTCTCGGAAGCAGCCAAGGCTGCAGCTAGGGCTGGCGCAGATCAGTCACCCTGCTGGGAGGATGACGCTCCTCTGACTGTGTGGCTTTCCCTAGATGATGGTGCCCATGTGGATCATGGCAGCTGCCCTCCTGGTGGGTGGTGGCTGTGGCGGTGCCCACCGCAATTGCAAGTCTCTCTTCCACCTGCCTGGTGATTTCATGATCGGCGGCCTCTTCCCAGTTCATTTCCACAGCGGGGAGAAGGGTGGCCCCCTCCAGCTGGACTGTGCAAAGTGAGTGAGCCTTTTTCTTCCAGGTTACGGTGCCTTGGCCTGACCTCTGTGGGGACAGCAGCTTGCGCATGCTCTCGCGCCCCTCCCCTTTTTCTAGTCGCCCAAGTGGAAGATGGGCCAGGGTGCTTCAGACCCCCATGCACTTATTCCTGCCTCTGGCCAGCTCTCTGGCTCAACGCACACCAGCATCTGAGTCGTGCACATGGGCTGAGGCACAAGCGCTCCTGTCCTGTCCCTTTATCAAGGGTGGCAAGAGGGTGTGTGTTTGCCTCCTGCATTGCTCCTGGGGGTTATGGAGTGTGTCCCCCTGCTGCCCCTAAGCAACTTACGCAATCCTTGCTGGGTGTTGGAGGTCCTGGATTCCTTTTCAGATATGTCACTTTGGTGTTCTGGGCCAGCAGCTCGCCTGAGGCAGTTTGGCACTCAATCTGTACATGTCCCCATGCGGCTGCTGTAAAGCCACATCCCTGTGGTCCGCTCTCATGGTGCCTCACTGGTGCAGAGCAGCTGTGCTGTTCTTCTGGGAGCATTCTGCTCATGTTGGCAGCACCCTCTACCAGGAATAATGCAGTCAGGGCAATCCCCCTATACAATAGAGCTGGCCTCCATTTTTCCAGGAGGGAATCTTGTCCCTTTACTGGTGCAGATCCTATGTTGTACTCTAACGGTGCCTGATTTTGTTAGAATGTATTTTTCAGGTGCACTCTTGCCCCCTTGTTCCTCAAGGGACTCCCTCTTCCCAGGTGGCTACTTGCAGGCACAGGGTGTGACTCTGGCAGCAACTCCAAAGAGGGCTGGTAAAGACCCTCTTTGGAGAGCTGCTGCTGGTCAGTGCTCAGTGCAAGGAAGCATGGGCCGGATGGACCCAGATGATATGGCTCAAGACAGGACAACTTTCTGCATTCCATTAGAGGAGAGCTCCAATCTATGTTCTCAATGGATGCTACATCAATTGACATTGCACGACACGAACAATTGGTATTGTTCTCAACAAACAGCCTTCGATTGCTATTGCAGAAGCCTCTCAGCCTGCAGTTATCACACACTACAAACTACTATCCACAAACTATCCGTGGCTTGTTTAATTTTAAAGCAGGCCTTTGAACCCTTCCATTTTAGTTCCTGTGGCTTAACATAGCTCTGCATGTGTGTTCCCTACAGAATACATCCATGGGGCTACACGCAGTTTCAAGCAATTCGGTTGGCAGTGGAAGAGATCAACAATTCCTCCAGCTTGCTCCCCAATATCACCTTGGGGTACCACATCTGGGACACCTGTCAGGAAACCCTCAATTTACAGGCCATTTTTGAGCTGGCGCAGGCTGAGCTGAACTGCTTGCATGCTGGTTGTCCAGACAGAGTCATTGGTGTTGTGGGTCCTGATTCAGATGAGATGACGATTCTGGCAGCGAGAATCCTGACATTTTATCGTCTTCCACAGGTGAGCCGTTAAACAAATACCAGGGGTCAGTCTCAGCGGCCTTTTCAATTCAAGGAGCATCCAGCTTCCATGTTTTGCAGGGCTCAGTTGTCTTCAGAGGATGTGATCTGCGTTGTAAGAGGGGCAGAAATACTGACTGACAACATGCCAACATGTAAAATGGTGTGTATGATGAACAAAAAGTTTGCCTTGGTCCAGGAGAGCCGTCACATTGACCCAGGGCAACTTCTGGGGCCACGTTTTGAAAATCTAACCCCATCAGACATTCGCAGCAAATGTTGTCTGTCCAGTTTTAAGAAAGCCCTGAAACCAGGAGGCTAGTTGGCACTGAAAAGATACCGCCCAGAAGTCCATGACATTGTGCCAGAGATTTAATTTGCTGGAAGTGGCTCATTGGCCTTGGCATCCCAGTGCCAAGGTGAGGCCTTAATCACTTGACTTCCTAGCTCCAGGGTGCCCAGAGCAACTGTACCTGTTGCAGTCCGGGGATGATGAGATGGTGCCAGCATAGGCAGAGGTGGTGTATGGCTGGGAGGGTAGGCGAGGAGGAGGAACAGATGGCACGAGAAGACAGTTCCAAGAAAGGAGGTCATCCAATGATACGGGGCGGGGGGGAGCTCTGCTCATTTCAGAAGCTTCGCACATAATGTTGTGGGGTTGTAGTGCAACCTGGGGCACATGGTGTTCTTGCTGACTGCAGTGAGCCCAGTGGAAGACCACCCTTTCTGTCTCCCACCTGCCCCTCCAGATCAGCTACAGTGCCAAGGAGGAGATCTTCACAAACAAGAACATTTTCCCGCTGCTCTTCCGCATGTTGCCAAGTGAAAATTTCCAGATCTCGGGGATCGTCGCTCTGCTTGAAATGTTCAACTGGAGGTGGGTTTCAGCTGTGGGCAAAGGCACCAAAGCCAGCCAGAAATCCATCCAGACTTTGATTGCTCAGGCTAAGCTGAAGAGCATCTGCATTTCCTACCAGAGCGTCATGACAGCCAGCGACAACACTGTCTCCGTTACGCAATTGCAGAGGGTCATCGAGAACATTCAGAGAGCCCAAACCGACGTCACCATCATCCTCAATGATGAAAATGTGGTGGAGACGTTTTTCGGAATCGTCATTGAACTGAAAATAACAGGCAAAGTCTGGATTGCGCCTGAGAACTGGGTCTTGTCCCATGTAGTGGCTTCCATGCCAGGCATTAGGGCAACAGGCACTGTCCTTGGCTTGACCATCAAGCCCATTAAGCTGGACCAGTTTACATGGTTTGTCAAGGAAACACTCCAGTGTACCTCTTCCAATGCCACAGCCAGCCCTATGCACTCTGGCTCCTCAAAGCTGGAGGAACTGTGGGGCTGCAGCCAGGCCTGCAATGAGTGTCGCTTGCTAACCCCCGAGTTGCTAGCAGACATTTTAAACTCCTCCATCTGGCACTGGTCATTCTATTCTTATGCTGCCATTTACACCCTGGCCCACAGCTTGCACAGCTTCCTTGGGTGCAACCTGGAAACTTGTCAAGTGGACAAGACGTTTGAACCTTGGCAGGTGAGTTTTGCCCTCCCTGCAACTAGAAAGACAGATTGCAAAGAGAAGGCAGGTCCTGCTTTTGAAAGGCCTGGTGTTTGTTGTGGGCTTCCTCTTGGCCTTTATTTTGTCCCAAATATAATGTGAATTAGCATTTGCAGAGAGCTTTTTGAGGGTAGAGTGCTTCACATATATTTATCTGGACACTGTCCATACAACATTGTTATCCCCATCCTTCAGATGGGGAAGACTGAGGTTGGGAGGGAGGGGCTTGCCTAGGGTTGTCTGGTGAGCCAGTCACAGGTCCTACCATTGTAGGGATGGGGGCAAATGCCCCAGGTGCAGCGCTGGTGAAGCAGGCAACGAGGCAGCTTGCCTCTCGGAGAGGTGAATGGTGTTTGGCCCACCTGCTCTCCTTTGCCCCCGTATGGCTCTGAAATGGTGCCTGGCATGGCATGGGGGCATGGCGGAGCGGTGCATGGGGGCAGGGAATCAGCAGAGGGGGTGGAACTCCTCTGTCCCTGGGCAGCCCATTTAATGGGTCCGCAACTATTGTAAGCTGCCTTGGGCATTTGCTTTGGCATGGGAAAGGCAGGATATAAGTTATAAACAAACTGGACATCCTGGTTCAAATTTCAGTCTAGCCACGATCTCACTACGTAGGCCGCTGGGCAGCCCAATCCTGAAGGCGGAGGTGCTCAGGGCTCCAGTGGTGCCAAAATGGCAACTGTTCTGGGACCACCGAGATTACCACCGGGTAAGGCCGCTGCTGCACCAATGGGTCTCCTGTGGGCAACCTGCTGCTCCCACCAAGGGCTGCTGCCCAAGTGCCCCTCTTGTGCGCTCAGCTGAGCCACCAGGATGATGTTGTAGAAGGCAGCTGCATTGCCCTTATCTTCCAAGTTGGCATTGCTCCACCCACCATAAGTTAGAAATCTGGTAATATCTTTAAGGCATGATCTTTGGCAAATACTGAGATGTGAGCCCAGCGTCCTCATCAAAAGGACTTTGGGTGGTTTCCACTAGCTAGTGCCGGTCTAACTCCAGTTTAGGATTGAGCCCTAAATCCTGTTAGTGGAAGCCACCTTTCCAAATGCTTCCTCCATTCATAATTCATAATACTCTTCACCTTGGGTAAATAGGGTGCTTCTTTCACCTGCCTTTCTCTCTCTTGCTCTTCAGCTTCATGAGAAATTGTACAAGGTGGACTTCCAGGTGCAGAACACCACCATTAAATTCAACGACCAAAGGGATCTGTACCTGGGCTATAATGTGATCACCTGGGCCTGGGAAGACGGCGAGGTTGACTTCCGGACTATTGGCAACTATAGTTCTGAAAGACTGCAGTTGGATTGGGGGGCGATCAGCTGGGCAGCCAGCAATGGCCAGGTAAAGTCACTCATTTGCAGATCTCACGACACAGAGTAACAGCGAAGCAGTGTTCAGAGATGCAGCAGCCCACCCCAGCCCCCTCCCCTGTCTAGCAGTTGTAATCAGAGACAGAGTGACCCTGGGACCTGTGGCTGCACAGCATTGCTACAGACCTGGAACCACTTCTGAAAGGCCAGGTCCTGGCTAGCTTCCCGTGCCTTGGTCAAAGGACAACTACCTTGCTTGGCCAACACACATTGCTTTCAGTGAAACCCATCCTAGACCGCTCTTTGCATGGAGAGGTGTGTGGTGAGATGATGCCCCCGGTCAATGGTTCTCAAACGTTTTAGCACCAGGACCCACTTTTTGGAATGGCCATCTGTCCATGACCCACCAGAAGTGATGCCATGGCTGGAAGTACTGTCATTGGTATGCCACAGCCTGCTGCTTTTCTGAGAATGCAGCAATAAGTTGGGTTATGTCTCAGTCATTTTCCAATAGCAAAGTGAATCGGAAAGAAAAAAGCCTGTTTCCAACCTTGACACAAGCAAAACGACCACACAGCCCTCTCCCATTCCACTGTCCCGTCTTCCCATATTTTCAATATGGCTACCCTAGGTGCTTTGTGACCCACCTGAAATTGGCTCAGGACCCACTAGTGGGTCCCGAGCCACAGTTTGGGAATAACTGCTCCAACCACAGCAGTTCTTTCTTGGCCAATGTGGGATTCTCAGAAGTCCTGCTGGCTGTGTGCTTCCAAGTAACCATGCATGGGCTTGGGGAAGTGTGGATGGCCAGTGGTGTTGGGTCTAGCACACACAGGAACCTGTAGTTACCCAGGCAAGTTGGAGCCACTAGCCGGGCAGGGGGCTTCCCAGAGGGTGCAGACGTGCCAGCCAGCAGGGATGGAGATGCCTTAAGGAATGTTCACATGCATTGAAGCACCCTGTGCGGGCTGCTGATTGGGACACCTTTACCCCACAGTTGTGACCTTCCTGGCAAACTGTCTGCACTTAACTGAACACATCCTCTTTAGATTCCCAGGGCAGTGTGCATCTCGGTGTGTGGTGTAGGCGAAATCCGGAGCAAGCCAATGTTGGATGAGTGTTCCTGTCGCTGTGACACCTGTCAGGAGGGGACCTTTCAGAACCAGTCAGGTAAGAACAAATTTCATGTGGCGGATCTCATTGGCTGGGGTTGCAATGATCCAGCAACACTACTGTGGCCCACAGTATAGCGATATGGAGAGAAGCAAGGCACATGGCCCTCTGGCATTTCCAGCACAGTGTCTTTCTCGTGGCTGTTGCTGGTGGTGTTCTCCATTCTTTTAGATTGTGAGCCCTTTTGGGACAGGGAGCCATTTAGCTTTATTATTACTATTTGCCTGTAAACCGCTTTGTGAACTTTGTGTTGAAAAGCGGTATATAAATACTAGTGATTGATTGATTGATTGATTGATTGATTGAGGGGTGAGTGCAGCAGACACAGCCAGTTCTGTAAGGGTCAGTTTGCTTCCACAAGGAAGGAAAGGCCAGAAAAGGGGGGCACCCCCCTCCCTCTGGCCTGGAGCGAGCCCAAGTCCCAGCGACCCCTCAGCATGGCAGCCAACTGTCGGGAGAGCCAAGTGTCCCAGCCAATCCTTGCTGCAAGACCCCGAGAAACACAAGGCCTTGAAGCATTAGCCATGAGTGACCTGCAAGGCAGCTCTCCATGCTCACTCGCCACTATGAGTGGAACCTTCTGGTGAGGTTTCCAGAACAGAAACGCTGTATAAAAGAAGAGAAAGAGATGGCAGGGGCAGAGTTCAAGCGGGAAAGAGCTGGCACCTGACATTAAGGCCCATGTTAGGGCAAAAGTACCTAGACTGGTCCCTAATTCGCGTGATCCCGCAGGGCCCTTGGTTGCCTTCTCGGGCCCAAGAGGCTCATGAAAGGTGAGCTGTTCATTCTGTAAGTGCCGCGGTCTCCCTTCCACACGGGCTAGTGTCCGGAAGTTCTCGCCAGCCCTTCCCTCTGCCAAGGTGCAGGGCCTTGACCAATGGGCAGGTGTGAGCAACTTAAGCAGGGGTTTACTAGGGCCAGGCACTGGCTCCACTGAGTGGCGGGCACCTCCTGCCCATCTCTGCTGGGACAACTGCCTCTGCTGGTCTTATGGATGGGGCTGGCCCTGCCCTCCCAATAAGTGCGTACATCCCCTCTCTGGTTTTGAGCCCAGTTCTGACTAGGATGGTTGTATGTCGGAAGGCAGGGCCAGCAGCCCCAGGAGCAGCGGGCCCCCAACGCAGAGCATTTCTGTGGGATCCCCCAGTGGCTCCCCACTCACCCAGCAGCCACAGTGACTGCAACTGTGGTGAGCCCAGCGCTGGTGGTGTCACGTGTGAAGTACAGCACCCAGAAATATTTGATGGTGACGTCACCGCCAGCTGCTTCCGTCCTGCTGCTGGATCAGGCCAAAGGGGCTCAGCTGCTCCAGCATCCCACCGGCTGCCCCAGCCGCAAGAAGGGCAAGAAGCACTGGCTGCCATGGCTCCCTTGCTGTTGGGCTTCAGAGGCAGGCAGCCATTGTGACAGTCCTCTGAGTCTCCTCCCCAAACGTATCCCACTAGCCTAGGGGACATCATCACCAAATCCTGGGGCAGCAACTTCCACAGGGAAATGATGTGCTGCATCAAGGAGGACTTGCTCTTGCCCATCCCAGGTCTCCCATTGTCCAGCAGTGCCACTGGACGATCCAGCCTAGCACGAGAGAGGGAGAGACACTTCCCACCATAATATCAAATGCTTCATGCGTCTCTCCCCTTTTTCTCTGTATGGAGAAGCCCTAAGGGGTAAAGCCATTCCACAGAAGGGAGGGGCTCACTAGCCCACTGTGGGTGGTGGTGGTTGTTTTGCTTCCCTCCTTTGCACCTTTTGCAGCTCTGCAATATCCTTTTCAGAGTCATAGTGCTGAGAACTGCACGTGGCTTCCCCAACGTGCCAAAGATTTGTTTACCGGCATCCAAGAGCTCGCGATTGTGTTTCCCCTCCTTTTCCTAATGATCCCTGGCCCGGAATTTGCCTGTTTCACAGTTGTGGTGCTCTGGGTCAACACTGTCACTGAGCTGTCCATGAGGTGCCAGGATCATCCCTGTCTTGGCTCATCACTGGCAGCTCAGCCCCACCGGCGCTGATGTGAAATGGGCATGTTTCACCCCAGTGAGCCTCATTTGCCTCCTAGTCACATGAACTGCACAGAAGTCACCGAGCCTCCAGCTGCCATGAAGCAGTAGGTGTGTCACCTTCTGATGGTGGCACTGACTAACCTCACTGCCTTCACCCACCTTCCCCACAACCTCTCAGTCCTCACTGCCACCCCTCTTAAGTACACGTCACTGCTCCCTGGCACGGACATGCTCCCTGTTTACTCCTGCCTCTCTCGGAGCACAAACCTAACCTGGACTTAGGCTGGAGTGAGGCCAGCAAAGTTTGGCCGACACAAGGGCCACCAGAAAGCACGCTTGGACCACCCTCGGAGTCAGGAAGGATGGCACATGTGAGTTTTCTGGCCTCTCTGACTCCGACAGCGCAATCCTAGTGTGCCCCTTGCGTTGACACGACATCATCGCGTCGACGCAAGGGGCAGAGCGCCGGTGCACGGACACCAAGTAGCACTCCCGCGGTGACACTGAAGCTGTGAAGCTGACGCTGCTCGCAGCGTTGGCTTCAGAGCGCCGACGGAGAGCTTCCCTTGCGCCAACCAAAGATGGTTGGCACAAGGGATTCTTTGTCCCGTTTGGTGGGGGGGAGGTGGGACTCGGGTGGGACCTGGGCAGGCTTGGGAGGTGGCCATATGGCCACATCCTAAGCCCGTCAGCGAGGCCGTGGCCCCGATTCGGGCTGTGCGGTCTTCTCGGATCTGCACCAGCTCTTTAGCAGGCGCAGATCCGAGGAGCACATAGGGGAGCCTGGAGCCTCCCCTACGGTAAGGGAGCGCATGTTTCCTTGCTGCGGGGAGGCTCCAGCCCGTCCTAAGCAGCTCTGGATTTGGCGCTAGCCGGCCGGCCTCGCTAATCCACCGCTGTTTAGGATTGCACCCCAAGAGTGCTCCAAACATACTTTATGGTGTCCTTGTGCTGGCCAATCTTTGCTGGTCTAACTGTGCCGGACTAACTCCAGGTTAGGATTTTGCCCTCAGTGTCTCCCTCATGTCCAGTTGTGTGCCCCTCAAGGCATAACCAGGCCCCTCTCACCATCTGCAAAGCCTGACAGACAAGACTGGTGTGTGGAAAAGGGACCAATAAACATTGGGCCCTGTTTGGAACCAGGCAAGACTGGCACAGCACACAGTCACCCTTGTGCTGCAGAGCCGGCCAACATGCCTCTCTCATCTACCCATGTGTAGGGTTACCAGATACAAATGGGGCAGAGTACCTACACTTTTAACTATTGTATAGAGAGGAATTTTGGCAGGTGCAGCATTTTAACCCCTTCCATGTTGAGCTTCACCTAGCAAAAATTCCCTCTTCTGTACAATGGTTATAGGTATAGGTAATGTGTAAATGTTTCCCCACAACCAAATGGTCTAGTCGTGACTGACTGTAGGGGGTGGTGCTCATCTCCATTTCTAAGACGAAGCTGGTGTTTGTCCTGAGGACAAGCTTCTATGGTCATGTGGCCAGCATGACTATACTCCGTAGCGCACAGAACGCCATTATCTTCCCACTGAAGTGGTACCTATTTCTCTACTCACATTTTACGTGCTTTCAAACTGCTAGGTTGGCAGGAGCTGGGAGAAGCAATGGGAGCTCACTCCTTCACGCAGTCTTGAACTCCCAACCTTCCAGTCAACAAGCTCAGCTCAGCTCAGCAGTTTAACCTGCAGTCCCACCACGTAGGTACAAATATATACCCAGATAGATTTGTATCTGGTACCCTACCCATGTGTACATTTATGAAGCTCAGCTGCTCCTGTGTTCATGCTCCACAACCTCTAGCCAAGAGGTGGCGGTAGGGAGCCCTTTTCTCAAGTCCCTTTTCAGGGCAGAGAAAACCTGCCGAGCTGCATCCAAAGGGAAGCCGCACACTCATCAACCAGAAGCAGCCCCCTTTGCTATCTCACCCCTCTTCTTCTTGTCCCTGCTTTTCAGATGCAGAGGTCTGCAGTCCGTGCCCTCCTGGGATGTGGTCGCCAGCCAAGAGCGGGGAGTGCTTCTATCCGCGCATCACGCATCTCGACACAAACAACATCAACGTGTCTGCCCTGGTGATCGGGGCCCTCGTTGGCTTCTGCTTGCTCTGCGGCTGCCTGCTGGTTTTTGCCACTCACTGGCAGACCCCAGTGGTCAAGGCCGCCGGGGGGAAGCTGGCCTTTGTCATGCTGGCCTCGCTGATGGCCTCCTGCGCCACCACTAGCCTCTTTGTGGGGAGACCCACCTCCTGCCTGTGCCTCATCCGGCAGCCCTTGTTTGCCGTCAGCTACACCTTGTGTGTCTCCTGCCTCTTGGTCCGAGCCTTTCAGATCATCTTCATCTTCAAACTGGCGTGCAGGTTCCCCAGAGTCCACAAATACTGGGTCAAGTACAAGGGCACTTACTGCACCGTGGCCCTCTGCACCGGGGTGCAGGGCTTGCTCTGCCTCCTCTGGCTCTGTTTCTCTCCCCCCACCTTGCAAAGAGACGTCATCAGTGCCAAGGAAACCTTCCTTCGGTGCTTAGAAGGCCATTACCTGTGCCTGGGGTCTGTGCTGGGCTACATCAACGTGCTGGGCGGGGCCTGCTTCGTGTTTGCCTTTCTGGGGAGAAAGTTGCCCAAGAACTACAGCGAAGCCCGGCTCCTCACTGTCAGCATGCTCGTCTTCCTGATGGGCTGGGGCTGCTTCATGCTGATCTACACCACCAGTGCAGGGAAGGGGAAGCAGATCGCTGCCCTGCAGATGTTCACCATGCAGACCAGCGTCTATGCCATCCTCTGCACCTTCTTCCTCCCCAAATGCTACATCATCCTCTTTAAGCCGCAGTACAACACCGTGGCACACTTCCAGACGAGCATCCAGGCCTACACAACCACTATTGGCAGCACGGAGCAGTGAGTGCATTGTGCATACACTGTGGCTGTGTCTTCCCAAGAAGGGTCTGTATCTAGTAACAATCCACCATGGATGTGCTCTGTACAGGTTTGCTGGTGCCTGGAAAATGGCCAGGGGAAGACACTCAGGAGGTGGGGGGGGCAGGATATTGTGTGTGATCCTGATGGAGAGGAACTTGCCATCATCTGTAGCAGAGCTATAGCAAAAAACCATGTGTATGCACAGGTGGCCAAAGTGGCACAGATGTGCCATGTGAGAAATGATACGTAACATATGTCATCCGCTTGTGCATGTCTTATGTAAGTGACAATATGTAGAAACTGGATCTCATGTGGACAGTTTAAATTCCTGTGACCTTGGGCTCTGTGGCAGAGCATCGCTTGCATGTAGGAGGTCCCCAGTTCATTCTCAGACCCCACCCCACCAGGGCCAGGCTTAAATAGCCAATTGGGCCAATAGCTCCCAATTGGGCCCTAAACTGGGGTAATCTGCTCGAGCTTTGTAAGCAACTTTATATTAAAATGTGCTTAGATCCATTTGGTCCATTAACTCCCATGCACTCTTTAAACACACATTTTGATTTCTTCCCATTCTACCATGTAGAAAGTCTATAATGATCTCTCTAAGATTCTGCAGATCTTGGCTATGAACTTGAGGCCTTGCAGGAAAAAAAAATGTTTCCAATTGGGCCCTGCAGCACCAAAGGCCTGACCTGCCTTCCACCCCATGCTGAAAGAAGACCCATCTGTCTGCCTTGAGTGCTTGACAAGCCATGCAGGTTGAGACCACCAGCCTGAGTCAGAAGAGGCAGGCCCCCCCCCGCCTCTGCTGCCTCACAGATTGTTCATCTCCAGGCTTTGTTATCATGTTGCCCCAAGAGCAACCATGCAGCTGTTTCCCCACAATCAGCTGTGGAGATCAGAGCATGTGGTGAAGCACACCCTTCCCAGAAATATTTTCAAGTGGTTTCTTAGGAAGTACTGTACAGGAAAGATGAGCAGGTTGCATACACACAGCTCTTCCGGAGGCCGAGGGCAAGCTGTAGCATATCTATGACTGCCCACTCCACAGGTCCCATGCCCCCTTTTGCCAGATTGTGATCTCACTCTCATTCCATCAGTTCAGATGGCCCAACTCAACTGGCACTGGGGCAATGCCAGGCAGTTCTAGGGAGGGCAGGCACTGAAACGTTTCTCCCTTTCTGCACCCTGCTTGGGAGTAGATAGGTTATGGGAGCCCACCAACATCAAACCATGATCAGCCTGGTTCAAGGAGCACCACCACTCCCTTCCGTGCCTTGGCAGCCACAAGCCCCACCAGTGCGGACCACCCACAGGGCCTCCTCCACATGGCACCCACCCGTTAGAACAATAGGGCAAGGTGGGCTCAGCTGGCAACCCCATCCTGATCAAGACCTTCAGGGGCCAAGGGGGGTGGCCAGAGGTGCTTGAAAAAGCACAAGGTGTTGTTTTAGTCTGTTACTATCATCTCTTTATATCCTGATTTAAGGCGCAATCCTAACCTGGAGATAGGCAGGCATAGTTAGGCCAGCAAATTTTGGTCCGCAGAAGGGACATTGTAAAGTGTGTTTGGATCACTCTCAGAGTCAGAGGCCAGCACACAGACACGCGCCATCTTCCATGACTCCGAGAGTGGTCCAAACATGCTTTATAGTGGCCCTTGTGCCAGCCAAACTGTGCTGGCCAAACTCCAGGTTAGGATTGCAGTCTTAGTCTAACCTGCCTCAGGGACCTTCATAAAAGCTTAAGAGCACATCAGTGCCATCAGAGGCTTCTCCTTCAGTCATCAGGTGCTACACACAGGCTTGCACAGGGCAAAAGAAGAAGCTGCTCTGTGCCCCCAGCAGAGGGACAGGATTGGGGGAGGCGCCTCATCCTGGGATTCACAAGGCAGGCTTGTCTTCCAGCTTTGACGAATGCAAGTCACAGGCCACAATGACTACTTAGTCCTGGCCCCTTGGTTCAGAGCACCTGACGCAGGTATAGGGCACGGGGACAATATTAAAACCTGTTTAATGGGGGGGGGGAAATGTGCTCAAACATTGGCAGCCTTGGTTGCCTGGGTTAGCAAAAAGCCATCCCTTTGTGGGAGAACAAACAAGTAAAAGGTTGGTATTAATATTTATATGCCACTTTTCAACAAAAAGTACCGTATATAATCGTGTATACATCAAGAAATTTACGCCTAAAAATTGCCTTAAAAAACCTGACATAGACTTATGTTGGGGGAGTGCTTCGGAAAATAATTGCAAGTCATGAAGCTGCAGAGCCTTCTGAGCATGCTCAGAAGCAGCTCAGGAAAATGGAGTCCTATGGAAAGCGAAACTGGGCCACACCGTGTGTTTACTTATGAGTCGGTGGCCATGCCATGGTGCTTCGGAACGGGCAGGCCAAGAGGAATGCAACTCTGCCAGAATGGTTCCAATCCCATGAACATCACCCCCCCCCAAAACACTCGAGAAGGAAGTCCCTCCTTCTAAGCTGAGGGAATATTGAGCCTTATGGAAAGCGAAACTGAGCGACTCATTTGTGCTTACTTGTGAGTAAGCAGTGTTTACTTCAACATGTTGAATTCAGCAGGGCTCTGCAACCTCAAGGTGTGGGCATTGTGCTCTTATGACACCCCTTCTGTTTAATGACATCCCTTCTGGTGGGTCTCCATAGTGGGTCCCAGTGCTAAAAGGTTTGGGAACAACTGGTTTGATAGTTGCTTGCTATGTTGCCGTTTTGTTTTGTTTTCCCCTGCGCTTTAATAAATAGATTGTAGTTCATAGGTAACAATTACTGATAGATCATTTGTCAGAATCTGGTGCTGCGTAAAATCAGACTAAATTATTTAATTCAAAGAATTGCAGATACCCCTAAGTTTTACCCTTGACTTATCTATGGGGCATGGCAAATTCCATGATTTTTGGCTTAAAACGTGCCCTTGACTTATCCATGACATTGACTTATACACAATTATATATGGTAGTTCACAAAGCAGTTCACATAGCTACACAAACATGTAGATACACAACTGACAGCTGCTGCTGATCAAAAGGGAGTGATCCAGCCCCTTTTTGCTTCCTGGCAAATCTCTGCATATATGAAAATTAAGGTGATGAGTAATCTGGCAAGCCATGCGCTTCCTCTCAAGCGACACTGTTAAGTCATTTGGCTTTCATTTACATGGGCTGAAAAGTCAAACAACCTAATTTGGTACGCAAACACATTTGCTTTCCATGGAGCTCAAAGTGGCCACTTTGCATCCATCTCCTTGCAACTATACTTGGAAAGCACACTGGGGAGAGCAGAGACTGTTGCTTCTGGCCCACTCTTAGCAGATATTCATACCATCCAAGGTCTAGCACCTTCTTTAACTGTACCCTGCGCGTTGAGAACGAATTTCAAAGCCTGATATTGCGCAAGCAAGACATGCTCCATGCCCTGCTCTCCAATAGCAAGTTACATCTGTTGTCACTGAGAAGAGTGAGGAGTCAGGATGAGATCACAGCCATGCCTGAAACGTGCTGGGTTTCCACCTTCACCTCCTGGAGACACACAGAAGCATCTAAAGCCAACTTCACTCTGTTTGACCTTCACTGGTTGCAAAAGGGTTTAGACCTAGAGCAGTGGGTCAAAACTATAGTGTCATGCCCAGATCTAATTCAAAATCCCCATGGACCCTGATAACTCCAGGTTTAAGCAAAAAAGTCTCACATGTTACTTCAAGAATGCCCTCATGGAATTGCCAGATGCAAAAGGAGGATGAAGTAGCCAAGCCAGAGGATCTGCACAGACTAGCTAGGAAAGACACATTCTAGAGCAGTGGTTCCTAAACTGTGGGTTGCAAGCCAATTTGAGGTGGGTCTTGAAGCACCTAGAGCAGCCATACTGAAAATATGGGAAGATGGGATGCTGGAAAGGGGGAGGGCTGTGTGGTTGTTTTGCTTGCGTCAAAGCTGTAAATAGGCTTTTTCCTTTCTGATTCACTTTGCTTTTGGAAAATAGCTGAGAAATAACATTGCTGCATTATTAGGAAAGCAGCAGGCTCTAGTGTCACAATGATGGCACTTCTGGCCAGGGCATCACTCCCAGTGGGTTCCAGACAGATTGCCATTCTAAAAAGTGGGTCCCGGTGCTAAAGTTTGAGAACCACTGCTCTAGACGGGACCCACTTGGTGGGTTGCAACCTGATGTCAGGTGGGTTGCGGAAAGCTGGTAGCAGCCATCTTGGAAAATGCACACCTTACTCTTGTTATATTTCGTTTGTGAGAGTTAACAGTTTTAATTTTCAAGTGAGGGGTGTTTTCAATTTTGTTTTTAGTTCAGTGCTTTTACATCATATTTTGTCCTAATCTTGCTTTCTGTCAGCGATGTTTCATGGTTGTACAAGTGTTGCAGTCCAAGAATGCCAATTTACATTTCAGGAGTGTCATATTATGTTACATTGACAGTACTTCCTGCTTGATGATGTCACTTCCTGCCACATCACTTCCAGGTTAATGGCATCACTTGCGGCGGGTCCCGACACAATTGCCATTCTGAAAAGTGGGTCCTGGTCTAAAATGTTTGGATACCGCTGCCCTAGAGATTATTATGTTTTCAAACAGCACAAAGTTGTCAAATATTTAAGAAACTTATTTCTCGCCTTTCCCATAACCATCAGGTGGCCCAGGGCAGCTCATAGCCTTGCTTTATACATATTTCTGTACGTACAAAATGAGGCTACACAAAAACAATGTCCACCCATCCCCATATTGACACTGTAGACTGCAGGCATCTACATCTTGGTCCATTTTGTTGGCCTAGAAATGATCCAACTGCACTCCAGCAAACGTGAAGCGAGGTCGGGGTCATGATTAGTAGCTTACAATTACCCCAAATCCCCATCTTGACCTTATGATATCATCACTGGAAAATGGCCAGGGAAGTGGGGTGAGAAAGGCACAAATTCACCCATAAACTGAAACTCTAAAGAAACCACAGACAAACTGACCAGACAAGACTTTTCCACAGAGTTGTTCTTTTATTGTTGGGAAAGGAGCCTCCAGAAACACCAAAGGGGTATTAGGAGCATCATGTTCTACTTGCACGCCTGTTTCCCCAAAATGGCTTCCAAGTGGTTCTATGGACAAAAGTGCTCCAGCTAAACTTTATTCCTGGCTCTGGGTTTAGTGCAACAGTTATCCTCACACTACAGATAAAGGAGAGGGCCTCACACTACACTGCGCTAAGTCTGGAAGTGCTGCAGGGGAAACAAGGCTTGCAAGGGCTTCTGCCCTAGCTTTTCAAGACGAGGGGGGCTTTCACCTGGTTGGCCGCCTCCTTCCCCAATAGTGTTTCCACAATACCAAGGCCAAACTCAAAGCAGCTGCCAGCGCCCTGGCTGGTGAGGATGTGCCCGTCCTTCTCTACCCGGTTGTCACTGTATTTGAAGTGACCTGAAGGAGGAAACACAAAAGACAGAAGAGTGTCAAGGCAGGGACTGGCTAGTTTAACACACTGGAGTAGAGGAGAACTCTGCTCAGATGCCCTCCTCTATCTTAGCAGTGAGAAAAGCTGCAAGCCTGGATCCCTGAACGACAAACTGCAGAACGTACTGGCTCAGGCATTTATCAGTAACAACTTGGTTTCATCTCTCCTGGCTCCTGGACCCAGAATAAGCTACAAAACCAGACATAAATGCAAACCCCAGGCAAGAAAGAACAGTCCAGTAGAGCAACCTCAGCCCCGAAATACTTTCTTTAGGGTTCCAGAGGGAACTCTTGGAGAAAAAACAGCTGTCAGGCCCAGTGGGAGGGTTGATCAGGACAAGTCCCTCCTTCTCTCCATGGAACCTACAATGGTGTCCCACGAATGTGGCCTTGTGGCTTGGGCCACTTTCTCTCCCTTCCTGCTTTTATGTGGATAAAATGCTCCTGCTCAGGAGCAGCTCTGTGGAAGGTACTGCGCAACCTCTGGAGAGGCTAACCAGGAGTTGTCACATTGCAACAGCTCTTGGGCCCCATTCAAGAGGCAACAGTCAGTGTCTCAGGACATCAGCTGGCATGCACCTTGGGCTGCAGGATGTGGGTGGACAGGAAGTGGAAGTTGGAAGGGAAAAAACGGCCAGGCTCCACATTAATTCACACTTCTTTTACTTAGGCACAGAACATCAAGTCTACACTTTGGGATGGCTTATGTGAGAATCTCCTTGAAGCAGAAAGCCTGCCCTGCAGGGCCAACAGTTCTGTCAAGACAGCCCTTCTGTATTGAGGAGCGTCTCCCATTTCCCTGCCCCACTAAGATGCAGATCTGCTTTCATTCTGCATTTTATGCCACTGAGCCAGAACGTTCACTATTATGAGTTCTAAGACCCAAGCCTATCATGCAGGAGCAGCAGAGCCCTTTTTTTAGGGACATGCCTCCTCGTTCCTCACAACTCTGAATCCAAAAGCAAATAACAAGGTCTTCCCAGAACAGGGGTCTCCTTTCCATGCTCCCACAACCTACCTACCTCCAGCCATCATTTTTTCCTTGTGCAGAGGGTGTGATGTCACTTTGCTCCCAAATCCTATTCCATGAGCCAACAGAACAGTGGGCCCTACAAACGAAGAGATGGTCAAGGCTATTACTTGTGCAGGCTTTGCACCCATTAAGGACAACATGCCCTCAGGAAGGATTAAACATATACAGTTGAACAGCGTCAGTATCTTTGTGCAGAAAAACGTGACACTTAAGAACAGACCAAGTCTGAAAACAGTCCCCAAGCCAATATATATGCATCTCTACTTGGAACAATCTAAATTTGAGTGATGGGGGAAGGGGCTGATCTGTACTGTACAAATAATGGAAGACAGGAGAAGTACCTCAGGAAGAACAGTGCTCATAGGCTGCCCACAAGCATAACGTTATTCGTGATGGGCCTCCTCTAGGTCTGCAGCAGAAGCCAGCTGTGCACTGATTGGCTGGTGTTGGTCCATCATCAATCTACCGTCTTGGGACAGTTTTGCATCTTGTAAAATTGATTTTTTTAAAAAGGCACTTAAAAAAAAAGTGCATGTGTGATGCTATAAAAAATGGCCTTTAGCACAGGCTGCGCAGGTCAAGGCTAACAACTGAACATGTGTGGAATCACTCACCTGCCTGCCTGCACACACCAGTGAAGGCAGGAGGAAGCTAGGTGGGCTTACCCTGATCAAGGAAAAACTACAGTAACTTTGTTCATGTTGTTTTTAACACAGTCCTACAGAATAACAGTTAACTCAGACAGAGTGGAAAGTAAAAGTTTGTGGGAGGTACAAATATTTTAAAGGCTATTTTTTTCCATGGCTGGTGACACAATACTGGTCACACGTGGGCTTTCAACAAGTCAGATGCAGATTAGTACTGGTTAACCTAACCTGGGAAGAAAAGGTTACAGAAGTCAGCTACTGCCTTTTGGGGCACAGCACCCAGTCTCCTAATTCCTTGAAGTTTCTGTCAAGTCTGACTTTGTGGATCCAACTCCACAAAAGTTCAGGGGAGCTCACTACTGCCTAAAACTATTGCCTAGGCAGCCCTGAAGTTCAACCTACAACTCATCAGGCCTGCTTCGTGAACAGTATTGCAAAGAGGTCAAGGTTTAGTCTGCTAAAAAGTATTTATTAACAGGAAATGAAAACCGAGGGCAAAAATACACAGGTAAGAAGAGGAGAAAAGGTTCCTGCCCACTCTCCCCCCCCTCAAGTTACAGAACAAGACATAACAGGGCCTGTGCAAGAGAACTTCCCAGCACCAATGAGTGCCATTTGGATTTTCCATCTCTGTCACCAAGGGCTGGCTCCACATTCAGGTTACATGATTTCCTGCATCACGTTTTCAAAAAAGGTGCCAGAACAGTATTCAGAGTAGAACTGTGAAGGGATTGAGGCACAACTCAATTGGGGAGAGTAGTAGCGTTCGGGTGTGCTCAGCCTCAGTCAGGAAGGGATCTGGGGCTTGTGGGCCACTTCTTTTTGGGCACCAGTGAGGGACTCTGAGCACTTCCGGGACAGAAGCTGACAAAGGGTCTCCTTTTGTCCCAAGTGGCCTTAAAATGACTCTGCTGGATTTCTCACAGGAACTAGCTCATCTCCACAGGGACAGCACTTTGTGGGAAAGCAAACATTACACTTTCTCCTATTCCTGACACACACACACACACCCCCGGCTGCTCTCTATTCCAGAGGAATAAAAAGGGGTCCAGGACCTCATTCTGCTGGGTCTCCACATGCTTCCCCAACCCTAAACAAGCACACTGTCAGACTTTCTTGAAAGGCATTTTCTCCAAGCAATACAGGCAATACAGCAAGCAGGCAGCCTTCTGGCAGCTCCCATCATCATACTGGCAAACAAACAGTTAGCAACATTCAGATGTTGCCAAATCCTGAGACACCAGGGGCAGGGGAGGGGCTTTCCCATGGACACAGCAGCATTACATGCAATCCCTGTGCCGGCTGGCAGTGGCACAAGCAACACTTCCTCCAACAAAAACGTGTGACAAGCAAACTGCTGCACAGGGGCTGGGCACCCTTCCTACACCGGCGCCTCCTGCCTCGGCAGGTCTCCTGAACTTTCCGGACAAGCCTTGCCTATGTCTCAGGAAAAGAGCAAGAATAGCTCCAGCAACTCCATAGCCACCCTGTAATCCTAGACTAGCAGTTGCTAAAGGGCCAAGAGGTCTGAGAAGGTCAAGGTGTCCCATAAACAGCATAGTTCGGCCAGGGGACGCTTGGCAATCAAAGGACCATAAGGAACAACATCTCTGCCATCATAGTCAAATGGCTCCAAAAGCATGTCAGGAGCCATATAAGGGAACACAGAGAGACTCCTCAAGAGTTTAATTTTGCATGGCCCAGCCCAGTCTCTGAGGAGCTACAGGGGGTGCTAAGGCAGCCTTTTGAGCACCAGGCAGGCATAGCCATGAGAAAGAAAAACACCAGGCCATGGGAGGGGACAAAAGTGCCACTCCTGGGTACAGCAGCCAGGCCAGGGTTGCACGTCTCTCTGAGCACATCAAGGGATCATATCTTTGAAGTGCCTTCCAGAATGGGCAGAAAACACCTGAGACAGTTAGATCAGTTCCTAGAATTCTCATTTTCATTCTGCAGCAAACTGATATTAGTCATGCTTGTCAAACCATGGGCCCAAGCAAGCCAAGGCTCCAGACATGACATGCAAGAAGAGGGTTCTGTACCTGCGCAGATGGCAGCAATCAGCCCTTTCTTGGAATCCTGCTCCTTCAAAATAGCCTTCACAAGAGGACACTGCAAGGAAAAAAGAGGGAGGGGATGGCTTCACACAGGCTTTGGGTGGGGTGGGGCTGCAATTATCTCACAGGTCTTTCTGTGTGATAAAAAAGAGCAAGGAGACAAGAGAAAAAGAGGCAGCTGGAGCATCCAGGACAACACAAACAAGGTGGAGAGGAGACTTGCGACACTCCCAATGGCAAAGCCACATGCACCAAGGTGTCTGTTACAACACTCCTTGACTGCTTTGAAAAACCATCTTCATCCAGCCCTTGGTTGGGGTCTGAAGGGGAAGATAACACAAGAGCTGCCTCAGGAGATTACTGCAGGTCCACCTGGGGCTTCCAATGGCCAGCCAGGTGCTTGTGGGGCACCCACAGGCAAGGTAAACCTTCCCCTCTATTTGTCCCCAGTACCTGTTAATGGCAGGTATAGGGTGCCCTGAGCATGGAGTGCTACCATTTAACCACCACAGTGAAGAGTGACTGGCGGAAGAAAAGTTCTTTTCCAAGAGCCTGGACAGCCAGGCAAACTAGAAGCAATCATGACACTCCCGTCAATTTGCTGCATATGTTCGTAAGTCTGCAAGACTTTGGAGAGAGAACATAAGAAGAGCCCAGCTGGATCAGGCCAAAGGCCCATCTAGTCCAGCTTCCTATATCTCACAGTGGCCCACCAGGTGCCTCAGGGAGCACACGAGACAACAAGATGCCTGAATCCTGTTGCCACTCCCTTGTATCTAGCATTCGTAGCCTACTACAAACGTAAGGAGGTTGCACAACCCAGAGAGGATGCCCTGCTGACTGACACACAGCAGGACATAAGGTTCTCACAGCTGAAGAGAAGTTCCAGCATTTCCACAGATGCCTGTTTTTACCTCTGACATGGTCTGAACTCCCAAGTTCCCTCCTGGAATGACCACCACGTCATAAGGACCCTAAAACAGGAAGAGGTGAGGAGCAGGTTCAGAGCAGAGGACCAAGAAGGAGACAAATAATTTCACTGAAAATTGCTCAGAGCAAAACAACGTGAGAAGTTTGGCCATTCCAACGCCAAAGCAATCCTTTGGCTTTAAGTGGGGCTTGGCTGCGCCACTGTCATGCGCCATAGGACCCTTATAACAGTCCTGCCTAACAAAATGTGTCATGTGCCACCCCTGCTTGCAGCAAAGTGCCGACTAAAAGTTCAGGATGCATCAGAAGATCACTGCTGCCTCTGAGTGAGCCAGTCTCAGTTGCCTGCAGGCTCTCGTCACTTGCGAGATGGCAAAAGCTGCATCCTGCAGAGTTTCATGGACTAAGAGGGCAGCCCGGGGCTACTGCAGTCAGACAATACCAAATATTGTGCAAAATATTGACCCGAGGAGAGGTGAAACAGCAGTCATTGAGGGGGCAGTGGCATAGACAACTGCCAAGCCCTGGAGTGAGGCAGTGCTACTTCCTTTCCTAGGAAAGCCTGAACTCTGCCAGGCTTTCTGTGGTGACTGACAGAGCCCAACGCTGCAACACTTCGAAGTACCCATGCCATGAGCAATGGCAAAGTGCATTCCATATCTGTCTCTAGTTCAGTCACCCTAACTTTTGCACAGGAGAGGCTGCTGTGCATCAACAGAATGGTTCCATTTCTTAAAGAACAGGTGGCTCCCGAGAACTGCTCACTTCCATTTGCTTGTGGAATGCTTCCACACTCAGACCCAACCATGGCATCTCCCCTCTGTGAGGCCCTGATCCAACCAGGCTACATGTACACATAAGGCAGAACTGTGCACACATCTTTTCCATCATGAACAGAAACCCCAAGGAACCCTCCAGCTCTTCAGCATTTCCCCCATTTATTTGTGTCAACATTTCATAAACCACCTTTCTGCTCCCAGCAAGGGACAAATATTCAGTTCCCTTGATCATGGATACCAAGTGAAAGTGCGCCAGGACCCAATACTGCCCCTCAACCAAAGCCCTGGCTCTTTGGTACTCTTTGACAAAGTACCAGAGATGAATCACTGGGCAGGTTGCCCATTCTGTGGCAGGGACTGCACCAGCAGTTCAGTGGGACCTACCTCCTTCTGGGCATTTTCCATATTCGTATCCGGACAAATGACCACGTCACGACTACACTGCACACGATCTTTCCCAGGCGGGCCTGCAATGGTCACCTTAATCTGAGGAGAAATCAAACAGCCTGCCTGAGCGAGCACAAGCCACCTGCAGAATTAAGCATCCAGGATAGGCACCAAACCCTTTCCACCCAGCAGTAAGAGCAACCCACAGAAACAGAAAATCACATGGTAAATCCTTTCCGGACTGTAGCACTTCAAAATGGAGAGGGGGTGCATGATATGTATGTAAGGAATTGCCTGTGATAGGCAATTCCTTACATATCCCCCCACCCCAGGTCCACACAGAACCAAGAAGTCCTCCAAGATGATTCTTTGATGAGCCTTCTACCCAACACACCAGTCTTCTATGTTCTGATAAATGTATGTCTTCTATGAGGGAAGAATATGTGTCTCCCCCCATCTGAAACAGAACATTTTCACACCACTTGTTCCTGGTGTAGATCAAGTCACAGTAGAACATTCCTAATGAGAGAATCCCCCTCAGAAGGACAGACTTTGGGCACTGGGTCTCTTCTTGTACTTTTCATGCATTTAGAGAAGAGGGATCTTCAGCAGGCTCCTTTAGAACTGCAACACAAAGCCTTGCAGTTCTAAGTTTGGAGAGGCCTGACCCAAGAGGTACACGAGGAAAAACAACTCTTGAATTGCCCCCACTGGGCTGATCGTGCCCTTCTGTCCACCAACGAGGAATCCACAAAGCTCATGGGAAATGTGGTAACTCCTTCCACAGGAGCCTCGGAAGCCAGCTCCTTCCACCAGGCATACTCACACCAGCCCTTCGCAGGATATCTGCGGAGATCACCGCTTCCATTTCCTCAACTCCCGGGGGCAGAAGCAGCAGAGCCTTTTTGGAAGCCATTTTAAGGGTGAGGACTTGAATGCAAGATGTTTGTTGCAGTTGGGTCCCTTAGCACTGCACAAAAGCAAAAGACAGCATGAAGCAGGCTACAGGTTCAATTTGCATGCACACCATCTTATTCATACAACACTGATCCACAGTAAGGCTGTGCAGTGCTGAAGCTTGCCCAGGCAGTAGAAGCTGCACTGGGGCACAACTGTTGTGCTTCAGAACAGAAAATGTGAGGACCGGCAAAGAGAGGGGAGTGCACCAGAGAATGTGGGTGGACTGGCCAGACCTGGGTCTTCAAGTCATGCTCATCTGCCCTGATCTCCAGAGGGAGGGAAGGGAAAGGGATAAGTAAGGTCAGGAACCCTTGCCAAGGAGAGGAGGCCCAGTGCTGTCAGACGATCTGTAGTATCATGTCTGAGATCCTCAAGGAATCTTGGCTGGATGCTGCCAAGACCCAGCCATTTGCTCACATGAAATTAATCCACTCGCTCATCCCTTCTTCGGCTCAGTATTTCACACAGACGCCCCACCCCCAGTGGTCCATTCAAGCACAGGTATCTGCCCTGCATCTTCTGCAGAGAAGACAGGTGCACAGCTTCTTCCTATCTATGACACATCCAGAGGATACCCACCTGTATCGATACACCAATTCTTTTTTGGGGGGGCGGAGGGAGTGTCTTTAAACCACCTAAGGTTTGGAGAACCTTAGAACTTACGAATTCATGTATGCACCCAAAAGCACGGAGCTTGTAACCTAGAGCACCCCTCATCTTCTATGCATGCAAGGTAGTCAGCATTTTCCACCTCCTTGCACGTCACAGTTCCTTGCAATATTATCACTCAGCGCATATTACCTCTATTTTAATTATTGCCATTGCAGTTTGTCCAATGGCTTCAGAAGCATAACAGATATGCAACAGACGTTGCTTTGAGAGGTGGGGTGATACAGAATGAAAAGGGTGCAGAGGTGGCATAGCCTCTGGAAGCCAGACAAGTGCTTCCTGTGCTTCTATGGGGCTAGCCCTCTATAAATTAAAATGCATCCCTGTTTATGAATTGGTCTGTCAGTCAACAGCCTGGCCTTCTAATTAAGCCACATGGAAAAATAGAGAGCTGACAAAGACAGGTCCAGTTCCAGAGAATATGAGCCATGCTTCAGTTTGACTAATTTTGCAGATTCAGAATTGCCAGATTTCAACAGGCCTTGGATTTCACTTTAGAAGCGGGAACCAAACTACATCTTATCACATTTCTCATTTCTTCACTGCAAGGATGGGGGAGGGGCCCTCTGGGAACAGTTCAGTCAGATTACTACTAGATAATTTAGAGAAAAATTCACTGTGGTTAGGCAGGGCAATGAAGAACAATTATCAGCAAAGCTCGTCAGTCAATCAAGACAAAATCAAATAAACACCAAGGAAACGTCTCAATGACTGAGATTTATAACAGTATGACACAACAGAGACATGTTCAAGCTTCCTCTCTCGCAACACTAGAAGCAAATAGGGATCACAGAGAGATGGGGGAGACCTTGAAGTCCAAACCCCGCTTTTGGGAGCACCTTGAAGTTCTGGGAAATTCAGGACAGATGGAAAGAACAAGGAAGGGTTTCTTCACACAGCATAAAACCTGGTGCTGAGTGGCTTCAAAAAGGAATTATTAGGCCAATTCCTGGAGGACCAAAGGTCAATCAATGGCTACGAGTTGTGATGGCTGAATGTGGCCTCCAGGGTTACAGGCAGTGAGCAGTGTTCCTCTGAATCCCCTTCTCCTTGCAAGCTGTTCCCTATTAGTAGGCTCCCTAAAAGCACCTGGGGAAAGAGGATAATGAAAGTGCAGAACGGCCTAAACCAACGGGGCTCTTCACACGTGATGCAACTCTGCAGGATGAGAAGGCCCCACTCGTGTCCAGAGCCCTGACCGTGTGAACGCACTAAGGTCACAGGAACCCTCCTGGTCAGAGGTGGACCCCGGCTGGCATTCGAAGCGCAATAGTGAGCCTCGCTATGCCCGCGGGGGCGCAGAATATGGAACCCCGATAGCCGGTGCAGCGCTGGAGCCTATGGCGCAAAGCCTAGCTGGCGCGAGGGTGCAGGCGGGACGTTCTCACGACTCCCCCCCCTCCCGCACATGCGAGTCAGCCTTTCCCCACCCTGCCCAAGACGCCGAGAAGTAAAACGGAAAAGCGACCTTACAGGGCTACGGCTGCTGCGGAGGCCGGGCCAACCTTTTGCACGAGCTTCCTTCGACTCCCTGCCCCGCCCCCGTCCTTCTTACGTGCAAATCAGCGCGTGAGCAGGCCGTGCAGAAACAGCAACGAGGCGACAGCGGGCTAGGCCGAGCTGCCACCCTTCCGAATCTTGTCCGGGGCACGCCTCCTTCCCCCACCGGCCTGGCAGTCACAGCGCCCTCTTGCGAGCCCAGCCAACCGGGCGGGAGCACCAACTCTTAACCCGCGCCGCGCCGCGCCGCGCCCCCCTGAACCGAGAAGTCCCCTTCCCTGCAGGGCCGTTGCGCAGAAAGGGAGCAGCGTCCGGCAGGGCGGTCGCGTGTACCGGCTCAAGGGGGCGCCGTATCGCGGCCGGAAAAACCCAAGCCGGCCTGGTCCGCTGCGCAAGCCCTGCGCCCCTGTCCGGCCGAGTTGGCTGCAGCGAGACCGTCCTGCACGCCCCTATCGGGGTCTCACGCACCCTGGAATCCAGCCTACGCAGAGAGCCCCCCCAGTTGTCCCACTTTCGGGGAGCTCAGCGGCTTGGTGTCCTGTTAAAACGGGGGGGGGCTCACAAGTGACTCGTCCCACTTAGTCTCCGGAGTGGCAGACTGGGCTGAGCAGAATTCCACGCTCTGCATGCGTCACAGAAGGGAGTCGGGGGAGGGGCTCGCTCGTTGTGCACGCAACTGAGCAACTCCCTGGAGCAAACCACAGCGCCCCCGGGGCAGGGAGAGCTCAGTGTCCCTGACTCGAGCTCCATCCGCCTCTTGTGTTTAATTAACGGTTAATCTGTGACTGACGGCCACCGCCTTCTCTGGGGAGGGGGCTTTCTGAGGAGCCAGAACCGCTACACGTCTGGTTGGCGACTCCTCGGGGCTGAGGGCGCAAAGGACGGAGGGGCCCGGCCGAGTTGGCAACCCCACGCTTTTTGGGGGCCAACGTCATGATTTCGTCGCCTTCGCCTACCCGTCCTCTTTTCCTACGTCATTCACCGGCAGCTTTTTCGTGTTGGGGGGAGGCGGGGGAAGCTCGAGAGCATTCAACCTTCTTGCTTCGAACAGCTCTGCAACCCCGCCTACTTCCAGTGGGAGCCAATAGGAGTGGGGGGTTGCCTCGGGAGCGAGCCCCACGAGTGACGTGCGCGCGCAACCTCCCCCCAGCAAGTTTTTTGTATCTATGAGCTATTAAAAGAGGCTGCGACCTTGCAAAGGTCGCCCCTTGGGCCTCTTGGTGTGAACGCCACCCGCGTCGCCCCCGCAGATGCGTGTACGCACCAAGGGTACGCACACAGTTGAACCTCAAGCCCACCACCTGACCCCCAGCAGCCCACACATAACAAAGCACTTCAGGCTCGCGCCTGTTACTATCACCACAGGAAACCGCACGGCCCAAGCCTGCTTTCCAGTCCCTCAGATTAGGGCTGTGTACTGCCTCCAAACCCCTATTTCAGGGAGCCAGGGCAGGAAAGAGGCTTGCCTCCTGTTGAGCTTCCCTGATGGGGCAACACATGGCCCCTATGAGAAAGCACAGCGGCCCTTGTGGGCCTGATCCATCAGCCAGGTTTTTCCTCATGTTATCTTCAAAGAATGGTGTCCTGTCTTCAGGTGGCAGGCAGACATTTTAATGACAGGCCATGCATTGTCACCACTCCCTGAAGTGAAATTGGCTCACTTGCCAGCCGCCCAGAGCCTGTATCAAGCATCTCCTCGGCAAGTAGCCAGGGGATGCAGGCCACATCCCCGCTGTGTTGTTATATGACTTTCCATAACAAAACTTCCAAGGGCATGTTTAAAAAGAATACAGGTGTGGTGGGTTAAACACTATATCAAACAGAAGCTCTCCGTTTTAAAATGATGGGTCTGTGTGTGTGTAAGAGAGAGAGAAAGATTGTGGGGGTACTTCAAGGTGGCCTTTACTGTCTAGAAAAGTGGCATGACAGTTCAGTACAAAATCCATTTTGTATGACATTCAATGTTTTTGTGTAGAGTGTGCCTGGCATCCTTGGATCTCTAAATGTGTACAATTATCCACACGTAACAGTCAATCTGTGTACAGTATTACTAGAGATCTGCACTGTTCATCTTGAAGAGGTCAGGAGACGGATTACTTAATTAATTATGATCCACGGGGCTTGTTGTTTTTTAAATTTTTAAATTGTATTTTAATATTGTTTTTAATTGTTTTTAATGTTAAATTCTGTTTTTATTGTTTCTTTTGTTGTAATGCCGCCTTGGGTGCCTTCGGGCAGAAAGGTGGGATATAAATCCAATTAATAATAATAATAATAATAATAATAATAATAATAATAATAATAATAATAAT
>JAJKFI010000011.1:20191022-20300624 GCA_029204185.1 Lerista edwardsae
ATAATAATAATAATAATAATAATAATAATAATAATAATAATAATAATTGTGTGGATATTGTGGGATGGGAGACAGAATGCCAAGCTGGTTACAAGCTGCAGTACCTGTTGTGGTGGAACAGGGTCACTGTGGAGCTGATTAGCCAGTGTGGGAATGTTGTGAGAAGGCCAGCCGGCAATAGAATGGAGTCCAAGCTTGAGAACCTGTCCAGGGTGGACTTACGATCACCTGCTGAAGTTCAATGTCACAGAGCCAAAGGAGAGAACCACACTGTGAAGGCTATATCTGGGACTGAGGATTCGGTGAATCGTAGAATACTGCATAGTTGTGAAAACCCCATTGAAAAATGGTGGTTTAGACTAGCCTGCCCATGTAAGCCACCTTGGGCATTTGCCTTGGCATGGGAAAGGCAGGGTATAAATTCTTCAAAATAAAAAAAATAAAAATGTCTTGTTTGCAAGGGCAAAATGACTACATGTCCCCACCCTGCTGCCACTCACTGAGGGGAATTTAGTTTGTCACCTATGTGGCAAAACAGCCTTCTCAACAAGGAACCTATTGACTGTTGTGTCAAATATTACAGTGAAGACACAAAAACATATACAGACCCCTGTATCTGTGTGTGACACAATTTATGAACAGCTCCATTTCAAAGTGGCTATGTTGAAGTCCTGGCAATAAATCAACTTCAACATAGTCAATAAATTATTAAATTGAAAAGTAGAAGGTGATTAATCCTCTCACTTGAGCACCCTAATTATAGGAATTAAAGCCTGCCCTAGTGTATAGGTCTCATATTGGCTTCTGAAGCCTTACCTCCACTAAAACCACTGAGGATGCTGGTTGGGTCACCACCAAAAAAAACCTGACCACCTGAATTGCTGAAGCTAGGGGATTCTTCTCTTTGAGCCAGGCCCTCCTGCTGCTCAGAGAAGACTCCGTCAGATCTTGCATGTGACTAAGGACGCAACAATTCCTCGGGAAGCCTGCCCACTATGGCCTTTTTCAGTGCGTCCTTCTAGGTCAGGGGTCGACAATCTTCTTCTGCATAGGGGCCAGACATTGGGTCTGTCAATAGTAAGAATGCATCTACATTCATTCAATATGCATGCATGAACCTCCAGAATAGGCCATAGTGCTAAGAAACAGGAGATGGACACAGCACGGAGAAACACATGCCTAAACAGAATGACACTCAAAAGAAGCTTCTGTCCTTCGTCTGTTTACACTGTAAACCTTACAGAGAGAGGATACAAAAGTGAATTATTTCTTAGGACCACTGCAGGCCAGGTGAATATATAGTTATGGGCAGTGGTGTCATTCAAATGATTTAGGAACAGGAACTCACTTTTGATTGGCACTTGTCGGGAACCCAGAACCAACCACGGAGCCCATTAGGATCCGGAACGCCCGTTCTGGTCTGTTCCCCCTGAATGACATCACTGGTTATGGGACTATGGGCCAGATAATTTTGGGTGGCAGACCGAATCTGGCCAATGGGACTTAGGTTGCCTACTCCTGCTCTGACTGAAATGGACGTTGCCCTCTCCGGTCCTGTCAAAATCCTGATTTTTAGCTCAACTAATTTCTATGCGTCTACTCCTTAATTACCGCCACATCGAGTGGTGAATGGTATGCAGGAATGGTCCATCATTCATGCCCCTCACAGCATCCCATCACCAAGGCCAGAGAAACCATGTGACTCACACATACATGTGTGAACTGACCTAGAAGGCGAGATTGTCACTCTTGACGTAAATGAAGACCAAAATCTATACTATCTGTGTTTCACAATGTCTCAGATGTTGATATGATTTCAAAAGATAAAACCTGAAATCAGAACATAGTTCAGTGCATGGCTCTGAATAAATAGGAGCTATAAGCACACTTTTCTTTATGAAGGAATATGAAGGTTGCAACTCATATGATCTGATCTTTTCAGTCCGGTTCCTGAAGAATGAAATTGTCACATTAGTTCTTAGAAAGCAGTATTCTGCCATTTCCTTTCTGTTCGGAAACCTTGTGTTATTCAATAGTGATGTTTTCAACAGAAAGACTGATTCCTGTAACAGCTGACCTTGGGCTGCACAGACTATAATGTTTCTTTGGAAATTTCACTTATTTTACTTACCTTTCTTTCTTATATTTATATACTGCCTTTCCTTCTCCCCAGAGTGCTCTTTGGATATTGCTCAAAGCAGTTTACAAAGGCAGGCTTTCTAGACCCAATAAGGGTCCATTAAATGTTGTCTTACGTACATAGAATCCTTCAAACTCCAGCTGTTATCCTTCAATGGTGTGGCCGCTTCTTCTTAGCTGCAGCTTCTCAGCTTCTAAGCATGCCATCTTTGGTTGTCTGCTTGCATCACTGCTTGACTCAAACAGCCAACTCAGAATGGTGCTGCCATATATTATTGAGGAAGTGAGACACACACATATATTTGGCATGTTTTCTGGATAGAAGGGAAAACACTGCTTAGGGAGTACATACTGCAAAAATGATTTCTTAGGGCCACAGTTCTCAAAATTTTCAGTCTTTCCACTCCCAAAAGGAATATCAAAGAGCTCCACCAGTGCATGTGCAGAGTCTTAGGGAGCCTTAGCATGCCGCACGCACAGAGTGGTGCAGCGCTGAGCTCAGGGCCAAATACCAAAACATTGCTGGAACAGGAGAATGAGGAAGAAGAATGACCCCTGCTAACTGGGCAAGAGGCACTTTTCACGTGGTGTTCCTCTTATATTTAGCAGGGGGAGAGTAATTGTCCCTCTTCACCCCCATGCAATGTCTTTCTAGTGGCTGTTGCTGATGGTGTTTTGCATATTTTTAGATTGTGAGCCCTTTGGGACAGGGAGCCATTTAACTTTATTATTACTATTTGCCTGTAAACCGCTTTGTGAACTTTGTGTCAAAAAGCGGTATATAAATACTATTTGAATGAATTGAATGAACAGGGGAGGTGAGAGGGATGGATGTGCAAACTGGGCAGGGGGCAGATAGTGGCCATTTATGGTGTATTCATGGAGCCCCTGAAAGGGTCTCAGGAAGCCCCAGGGTTTCTAGGAGCACACTGAGAAACACTGACAGGGACATGTCAGCAGACTTGTGGAAACAGCTCACAGGGCCATTTTGAGATGCTGGCCCATTTCTCATTAGGGCTTCCACTCAGTTAAACACATCAGTTTGTCATTTTTAATTGATATAATAAATTAAAATGGTTTTCATACCCCAGACATTGATTTTTATACAGAAAAAAATAGGGCCGAGACGGTGGGAAAGCATCCTTTTGCTTTGTTCTTTTTAGACCTCTTGAATCTGGAGCCATCCATGAATAGACATTCTTGCCTGGCTGTATGAAAAAAAGGAAAGCATAGTGATTGTGGTGTTAGGCTTAGACCTGAACAATCCAGATTCAAATCCCTGCTCAGCCATGAAGCTTCCTGGGTGACCTTGGGTCAGCTTGACCTATCAAAGCAATTATTCTGTTCCTCGTTTTTGACCTAGACAGGAACAGATGCACCCAGGCCTAAGGTGAGAGCTGCCTCTGCTAACATCGTCCACTCCTCTTTCCCCCTTTTGTCTCCCCACCCCTATTTTGTGTGAGGTTTGATTATAATTTTCTAATAAGTAGGGAACAAATGTGAGGGTTGGGGTTGGGGGTCGGCATGTGATCAAATACGATATTAGGAGATTGCTAATTACATTAGTTATGACAGCTTCCAAAATGTTAACTAAGATGATGATCTTAACTGAAATGCAGGGGAGGGAATCGGAGAGGAGAGCCTGCCCATTTGATTGCAGCTGCAGATCTAGGTGGGGGAGGTACTTCTAATCCTTGCTCTCCAAGTAGGTTTTCCTGATCTAAATCCTACCCCCATCCTGCCCCAGGGGGAGTGATGGGAAAATGGTGTGGAGTTCCGTACTTCGCCCACTGCTGCCAGCAAAAGGCTGTGTTGCAGTCCCTCAACCTCAGAGGCTGGCTGAACTTTGCAGTCTATTGACTGAAAGCTGGAAGGGAGACTTTGCCGTGCACCCTGCAGCATTCGGAAGTTTGGTAGTGGCCACAGGTGAGGGTGGTGCCTTCTTGGGAACAGCCCTTGCACTGTGGCCTTCTTGGGAGACTGAAGACAGCCTCTCCTCCCAGGTGGTTCTTGAGTCTTTGTGGTCCACTGCACATCCCCAGGGTTTGTTCCTCTTGAGGCTGGTGCGTTTTCATGCTGGTTTGGTATTGGCTGGCTTGGTGTCCTTGAGTCCAGGTGTGGAGCAGGTCCAGCCCAAGAGCTCTTGAGGCCTGGAATCCTTTTTACCAGACAGTGTGTGGGCCTCTGCTCCAGGGTTCTAGCTCAGCATCCTCTTCCCCTCCACTGTACGGAATGCCGTTACAAAACACAACTTGGGCTGGTGATAAATGAATAAAGCTTTATTTAAAACAGCGATTTGCAAATCGGGTGCATCTCCTAGAGTACCACCCAAAAGGCAGAAGGGCTGGAGAGATCACACACATACATTCCAATGCTCAGCACTTTTATTCCTCTTGCTTCCCTCCCCAGCCCTATCAACACAATAGCCGCAATAGCCGCCGCCCCCCCAGCTACACAAAACAGCTACTTTGAAAACGCCTAAACGATTTAGGAGTCAACTAAAGGAGTCAACACTTTCTTATCTTTCTTTCTCAAAGGGGCCCTTTTGGGTTCGTAGCAGCCTTGAATGTTACAGAGTGTGCCTTGTCTCTTGGATGGTTTCTGTGTCTAAATTCCCTCCCCCTCCCTTTTCTGGGCCTCCTTTGTTTTAGCTAGCATCTTGTGCTAGTAGGTAGATACATCCATCTTTTGCCCACCAGTCACCCACTCCAATTTACCGGCTTTACATTTTAGCTTCTGTGTTCCAAATCACGGATTCTAATTCATATTCTATACCACCTCTCCTCTTCCTCTCTGTCCCCTTATTCCTTTTCCAACCCAGGAAGGAGAGGGGGCAAGTGGGTGGACAGAGATGAGCACTCCCATCTGCTGCTTGAGGGGGCTGCTCCAGGTGTTCGAATGGATGGGGAACTTCTCCTGCGGAGCAGCAGAGCCTCAGTGGCAGGAGCGCTTTCTCCAAGAAGCCTCAGGGTCCACAGGAAGCCAGCTGAGACCTTTGTCCGGGGGACACGTGAGCCAGCGCTGGTGCTCCCCCAGGCAGTCAGGGCAGTTTTCTGGTTCATTGGCCAGAGTGGCCGCGTTGGGCTTTCACCAGCTGCAGGAGCCTAGGATATGCTGAGCTGAGCCCGAGGAGAAGGGCGCGCTCCAGCCAAGCCAGGGTAAGGCAGCTGGGGCCAGAGTTGCCCCTGAAGGCCAGAGGCCGGGGACAGCACGGATCTCCCTCCTCCTCAGCACAGGGGGCGCTTGGGAGAGCGGCGCCCCCTCCCCCGCCCCAAGGAAGGGGGTGCTGCCGCTGGGGAATTCCCGGGGGGCGGGGGGTGCCGATGCCGAGAGGCCCCGGCACGGCAAGAGGCGGCCGCGGGGGGTGGGCGGGCCGGCGTGGGGAATCCCCGCCCCAGCCGCTCATTCCAAGTGCTGCGGCGCGGAGCTGCTAAACGCGAGCAGGCGCTCAGCGGCGAGACGGGGTCCCGAGAGACGGGCAGGCGCGGAGCGAGCGATGGGAGGCTGCTGCGCGCGGGCCTGGCTGCTGCTGCCGCTGCTGGTGCTGCTGTTCCGGAGCCGGGCCAGTGGCCTGACCGAGCGGGACTGCAACCAAGGTGAGTCCCGAGCAGGAGCCGAGCGGCCGCCTGCCTGCTTACCTCCCCGGGGAGGTCCTGGGCCCGCGTCCTCCTGGCTGGCCGGCCGGAGAGATGCTGGGCACGTGGGAACGTGACGGCGGGGGCCAGAGCTCTTCTCCCACTGGACCTTGCCCCTCTCGGGCTTGGGGTGTCCTGGCGGGGAGCCCTCTCCTCACGAAGGCCCTTCCTCCTCTTTCAGGCACCTTCTTCAACCCGTCCACGGGCAGGTGCAAGCCCTGCCAGAGGTGCGAAGGTAAGGCTCCCCGAGCAGGGGTGGTGGTGGGTCTCTTGGCCAGTGGGCACCGCATCTGCCTGCCTAGCCCGAGCCTTGAGTGGTTTCAGTGCGAGAGAGTCCAGCACTTGCTTAGCCCTTCCAGAGACACAAGTGCCCAGTGGGACTGGCTGGCTTGACTAGTGCCGTGCTCCCCAGTGAGCGAACCCCTGCGGTTCCCTTGGCAAAACTCAGAGACACAAGTCACTTCCTCCGGAAACTCCGAGAAAACTGACCTGGGACCAAGGAGGGCAGGAGCCACAGGGCCAACACTTCAGGTTGACCCGGGGGGCACAGAGCAGGTGACCTGGAAGACATCAGCTTTTTGTCAGTGGGCAGCCCCCCCCCCCCATTGAACACACAAATGCCCTGTGGAACTGGCAGTCTTGGCTTTGTGGACTGAGGGCAGGTCTGGCTCCTCTTTCTTCCACTGGGCAGGGTAAACAGGCTTCCTAGACATGCTCATTCTCCCAACAAATGAGAAATCGGGCCCCTCGATGTTTTCTCCATCTTTTTCTTCTCTGTCTGGAAAAAACAGAGGAAGCTTGGAAAACGTGGGAAGGGTGAAGCTGCCTCCTGCAGAGTCAGAGTCCTTGTTTCACTACACAGCTCAGTGGTACCTGCTCCGCCTGGTAGCAGTGGTGCTCCAAGGTTTCAGGATGGGGTGTGTGTGTCTGTCCTAGCAGAGATGCTGCTGGGGACTGCGAACGCAATCCTAACCTGGAGTTTGGCCAGCAAAGTTTGGCCGGCGCAAGGGATGCTGTAAAGTATGTTTGGACCACTCTCGGAGTCAGAGAGGCCAGCACACATCCTTCCTGACGCTGAGAGTGGTCCGAACTCATTTTACCGTGGCCCTTGTGCCGTGGCGCTTGCTGGCCTAACTGTGCTGGCCTAACTTCAGGTTAGGATTGTGCTCTGAATCCGGGAGCGTTGGTGTGTGGGGACAGCTCTACCATGGAGCTGAAGCCTCATGTGCCTGTAGTTGTTGCAGAGGTGTACCGGGGCTTTTTAGTGCCCCAGGCATGCCGCATGAAATTGCCCCCCCCCAAGAGCAGGGTCCTGCTGCTGCAATCAGGGTGAAATTGTCCTGGCCAGACAGCAGGATCCTGCACACGGGGAAGGTCCTGCTTCTGAAGGGTGATTTCACCTCAGCCACGGTAGCATGACTTTTGTTGGCTTGCTGACTCGAGAAGCCAAGAAGGCATGCAGCGTCCTGCCACTGCAGCTGGGACAATCTGGGGCTGGGAAGATCTACAGCCATGGAAAGCCATGGGGGAGGGTGTGTGCATACCCCTTGCTTCCCCAGTTGGGGAAGCAATTGGCGAGCACATGCTTGAGCCCCCCCCCCCCCAAATGGTGCCCCAAGGAAAATATGCCTCTGAGTTGCTGCTTTTGGTTTGTGAGGGAGCCTCTCAAATGAAAGAATTGGAACTCGGTGGTATATATAGATTTTTTAAAGGGAAATATGGATTTTTTTATTTTAAAATTTCCATACTACAATAAATATAACAAACATTCTGCTTTTCAACTATCATCAACATTTACATATACCGTTTAACCCTAACACGTACACTTCTCCACTTATTATTTATTATCACAAACATTAAAAGCAGTGGTGGCATTCAGGGGGTTCTCCCAGGTTCTATAGAACCGGTTGTTAAATGGCCAGGCCCCGCCCACTCGCTTACTTTGGCTGGCTTTGGGTTTTTTTTGGCTCAGGCAATGACATTATAGAACCGGTTGTTAATTTATTTGAATGCCACCACTGATTAAAAGGTAAAAGTTTCCCCACGACCAAATGGTCTAGTCGTGACCGACTGTAGGGGGCGGTGCTCATCTCCGTTTCTAAGCCGAAAAGCTGGCGTTTTGTCCAAGGACAAGCTTCCATGGTCGTGTGGCTGGCATGACTATACACCGTAGCGCACGGGAATGCCATTACCTTCCCGCCAAAGTGGTCCCTCTTTATCTACTCACATTTTTAGACACTTTCGAACTCCTAGGTTGGCAGGAGTTGGTACAAGCAACAGGAGCTCACTCTGCCGCATAGTCTCGAACTGCCAACCTTCTGGTCAACAAGGTCAGCTCAGCGGTTTAACCCCCACATCCCTGGGATGTCATGTCACATACATTAACTATACATTAATCAAAAGAAAATCTATATACATTTAATGTAATATTTGATTTATGACAATAATGTTGATGTGTCTTATAGTCATTTATCATTTGCTCCTGAGGCTCTGCTGTATGCTTCGATAACTCCTTTCAATGACTCCATCTTATCTACATCTCTGACTAGAACATACATGTCATCTGCATGGGCTGCTGTTTCAATGGCCTTCCCTGTCTCTGTGAGCTTCTTTTCCTGGCCCATGGCAATTCCTTTTATTTGGGGTTCTGCTTGGAGTATGGCTAACATTAGATCTAAGGCCAGAACATAGAGAAGTTGGCTCAAGGGACATCCCTGGCTTATCCCAGATTCTATTGTGTTGTGTTTCCCTTCACCTGTAGTGTTACCAATGTCGTTCATACAATATTTTTTATATAATGGATGAAAATCTCTGGGACGCCTTCGCCATCAGGACTTTTCTGTTTAGTCTATCAGACAGATTGATCCATTTGTCAAAGTGTCCCTTTCCATTCCCACTTTTTTTTACCACCTGAAGGATCTCTCTTATAAAAAACTAGTGAATCGGCCATCTTCCTCCCTGGGACTGCCCTTGTCTGGGTCCTGGTAATTAATTTAGGGGCTATTTTAGGTAATTTTTCAAATTTTTCTCAGTTTTTTTTGCTTAAATTCTACAATCAATGTTTGTCGAGATAATGGGCTTCCACGGTTTTTTTTTTTTTTTTTGGCAACATGGGGGGCCCTTCATTATATATGAAGGTTAAGATTCCTCCACAAAAACTTTCTCCACATTTGTCCTTCCTTAAAGCTGTGTTGAAGCCATAGCTCTTGGGCCCTGTCTGCTTTTCTGTGGGGAAGGGGGCTCATTGGCTGGGCCACTCATGGTCTCACCTGTTACTGCATCTGGATGAAGCAGTAATAACCTTCTCATGTTAGAGTAGCTGATGGAACTACGTGGGTGGTTGTTGTTGTTGTTTTTTGCTCCAGGCAAATGTGTGGTTCTGCAGAGGGCAGCTCCTCCTGGTGCACCCGTCTCTCTGCTGGTGGTCTGCTCTGTGGTGGACATGTCAGGCGATGGGTGTCTGCTAGTGAGACTTGGAGAAGGGGGTACAAGAAGGCCCCCCACTCCTTACCTGACCCTGCCATTCTGCATGACTTGCCGCAGACTTACTACAGTGACACCTTACTTTGGGGCAATGACTAGACATGCACTTGACTGCCCTCCTCAGCCTGATTATTGGTGATGCTGTTTATTGTCATTCCCCCCCCCATGCCAGCTTTTGGGGATCACTGAGCCCTTGTCAGCTGGCCTCAAATACCTGTCATCAGGCTCTGTGACAGTGGCTAAAAGAACACAGGCTGCTGTAACACAGGCTGTTTCGACATGTTATTTCTGAAGGAGTACTGGAATATGAACAGAGATGCTCAAGAACCGGCGACGCCATTTGTAGGTGCATTCCCAGGTATCGGTGCAGTGAGAAAGAAGGTGTGTGCACAGAATGCTTGTGTGAAAACGGACAGCAATTAACAGAGCAAGGTGAGGTCACTCTTTGGCCCTGAATCATCTTGGTAGTATAGTACAGATGCACATGCTTTGGCATTCCTTGGTCGTGGGGGCAGGATGGGCAAAAGGGTCTGTGGGTGCTTTTGGCTGAGCTTCTCAAGTCTCAGAGGGACCAGGGAGGCAAGCAAGGGATGGAAATGAGGACTGGAAGAGGGAGGGGGAAGCCAAACCAGCAATGAGAGTTGCTAGCAATAACCAAGGGCTAGAAGGTGCTGCAAATGTGCTCTTGGGCTGCAGGACCCAGTAGGTCTCCATGTTCTTCTACCCTTTCTTGAGGGGCACTTCTTGGGGCTCCCTGTGGTCCCCATGCGGACATGGACATGCACACATGGATCTTGCTCGCCCCTGCTTAGCGTCTGCAGACCTGCGGCATCAGGGCTCCCTTTCCCAGTCCCTTAGCAATAGCACCATTCCTTGGGGCTCTGGAAGATGGGGGAAAGTGGAATGAAAAAAGTGCATTTCTCCTCCCCCCGTATCAGCACTACCTCCTCACTTTCCACTTGCACCCTTCAAGACCTTTAAGCCTGTTCTCAGAACTGGGGACATGACAGGATTTAACAGTCATCATGCAAGTGCTGCTGTCAGACCCAGAGGCTGTATTGGTACCTGGCAAACCACACGCCCCACCCCAAGCCAAGCCGTTAACCTCAGTGAGAAGACAACCACATTACCTGCAACAGTCACTTGACCCCAAGTGCGGCATGGGACAAAGGTGGCACCTGCCTTCCACGCAGGCAAGCGTGGCTCCTTTAGCAGTTGGAAGAGCCACTCACCCTCTCCAGCCTGAGTGTGTGGCAAGGCCTGTTGAGGGGCAGTTCTAGAAACTAGCAGAAGGAGTCTTGGGCACCCCAGCAAGCCAGCTCTGTATACCTTACGGCCTCTCGACCTTCAGCAAGGACCAAGTGCAGCCTCAAAAATAAGACCACAATGTTCTCACCACCATCCTGGCCAACCTCTGCTAGTGGTCAATGCCTAAAAGGAAGCATGATTTATATGGTGCTTTATGCAGTGCATGAGAGAGAGGTCCCTGTCCCAAAGACCTTACAATCTGGATATTGACACAGTGAGGGGAGGCATTACCTGATTTTTTCAGCTACACGTACCAGAGCTTTGTTGCAACTAGCTGCTGGTGAGAGTTTTCTTGCCAGGCCTTCCGGTGGTGCTGCTGACTAGGGGAATTGCAATGTGCAAGCCGAGGCTGGGTGAGCTCTCTGGCCAGGCACTCGCTCTGTCTGGCGTGGCTGCCTGCGTGGTCTCCTTGCAGCCTGGAAGTGATGCTCATCTTTGTGTTTCTCAAAGGCTGCCAACCCTGTCCTGATGGAACGTTTAATGATCGGAATGGTGGCAACTGCAGTTCATGGACAAAGTAAGTCTGTCTTAATGCTCCCCCACCCTGCAAAATGCTTGAAATAATATGATGGCTGCATGGTGCACATGTATCAAGCCTGTTCTGTGGTTGTTTGCAGATGTCCAGGCAATAAGGTCTTGGTTAAGGGGACAAGGACGAGGGATGTGAGATGCAGCTCTGCACCCGAAGGCACGACGACAGCCTCCACCAACCTATTGGATATCACCCCTGCAGTGACAGGTCAGGTTTGGGTTAATGCCCACAAGGGCCCTGCTGTGACTTGCTTGGCCTCAGAGTCTCTCCAGCTGAGCCGAGGCTCACACCTGTTGCATCTGTGGAGCTGCCTGGGCTGCTGTGGCAGGGAAGGCTCATAAGTGAGGGAATACCCCAGAAATGGAAGTGGTGCTGGGGTCAAGGTGCACAAGAGCTTGAGGCTGTAGAGACGGCCCACAGACTCCTCCCTCCAGGTGCCTTCCAGGCTCTGTTTGGCAGCTGCATTGGCCACTGGGAGGGTGGACTTATGAGCCCAGCTTCACCTGCTCTCCCTCCTTGCTCAGGGAACGGGCTTTTGTTTTCTCCTCCTCTGTTTTGCTCAGTTCTTGGAAATTTTCTTCTTGTGGTTCAGGCTTATTTGTTGAATGTTGGTGATGAGTGTAAGCAAAATCAGTGCAGGATATCTGCCCAGTCCTGCCCCTGAAGGAGCCACAACCCAGCCAGTCACGAGAGGTGTCTCTCTTGCTCTCGGGTGGTTTGTGAAGTCAATAGCTGGCTTCTGCTGGGAGCACAAAAAGGGGCTGAGTAATCTGTTCGCCTTTTGCGGCCCAAGTAGACCAGAAGCTCAGCCTCAGGATCAACAGCAGCTCTAAGGGAAAATGTCACCCCCTCCCCACTTGTTCGATCTCGCTCTATCTCAGGGTGCAATCCTAACCTGGAGTTAGGCTGGCACAGTTAGGCCAGCAAAGTTTGGCTGCCACAAGGGCCACCATAAAGTGCCTTTGAACCACTCTCGTAGTCAGGAAGGATGGCGCACGCCTGCGTGCTGGCCTCTCTGGCTCCAAGAGTGGTCCAAACATACTTTATGGTGTCCCTTGTGCCGGCCAAACTTTGCTGGCCTAACTGTGCCGCCCTGCTCCAGGTTAGGATTGCGCCCTCAATCTCTTTCTGTTCCTTTCGCTTGGCGAGCCAGCATCAAGCTGGAGATGGGCAAGCCATGGTCTCACTTCAGGGCTTGACCCTTGGTTCATGCAGGTCCCCCCAAAAACATCCTGGGCACAGCTTCCACTTCCAGAGCATTGGTGACCCCTCCGTGCTGTCCGTGCTGCTTGAGAGAGGCCTGAGCCCTTTGGCACCAGCAGACCTGCTCCAGTTATGAGGCCTTGAGCCACCCAGCTCTATGGTTCGGGAGACCAACTCCCGGTCTCTGATGGCAGTCAGGATTGGAACTTTCTCACCCTGAGCCCTCCAGACATGGCACTCCTCCGAGCACATGTGCCCGCTCTGCTTGGCCTGAGGAATGTGCAGAGGCAGATCTAAGGGAGGGCAAAGCTCTAAGTTTTGCAAGGAGCCTTACCTTGCAGTGGAAATCACTCCTCTCCTGCACCGTTTTAGCCAATCCTCACAGGGAACAGCAACATCTTGGCGTTGCTTACTGGCTACAGCAGCAAGGGAGAGGAGGGATTTACATGACAGGGCTCCTTGCAACACTTAGAGCTCTGCCCTCCCTGTAGAGACGCCTCTGGGAATGTGATCTCTCTCTCCTTTTCAGAGCGCAATGGCCAGCTGCTCACCATCAGCATTGCCCTGACGGTGGCCCTGCTTCTGTGCATCTTGTCCCTGCTGATCCTTTCCTTCGCCTTCAGGGCCTGGGCCCAAAGGAAGCTCCTGGCAATCTTCGTCAAAAGTAAGGCCACTGTGTTGTCCCCTACACCCAATGCACTCTGCTGGGCACTTTCCCTCTGCTGCCTGGGGGCCTGGCTGCATTTGGGCCCTGGATTTGGCAGCTGTTGGACCCTGAATCCAGGCCAGGATTGGGTCCTTGTGGTCAGAAGCAGGGCAGGGGGCATGTCGGAGTCACCACAACGGGGCCTGCAAAGGCTTTCTCTAAACCACCTCCCTTTCGGGGAACGCTTGGCAGCTTTCAGACCTCCACTTTCCCCAGGCTGTTGCTTGGCGGTGAACAGGTAGCAGGAGAAGATCCTTCATGCGGCCTCCAGTTCCGCAGCAGCACAAACTGAAAGAGCAGAGGCTGACTTCATAACCATCTCAGGGGCCAATCCTAGCCTGGTGTTGTGCTGGCGCAGTGCTCTTGCACTGGACCAGTGCTGTCGCCAACGTGCCATAAGGTACGTCTGTGCCACAGACACGGTCACTGGGCTGGCGCAAGCAGCAGCATCAGTTCACCTGCGTTGCTATGCCTGTCAGCTGTGCTGGCCATGCGTCAGCTTAGTTCTGCCAGCGCAGGGCTGCATGAAGGGCATGCTGGCGGCGGGTGGGGGCATAATGAGGTGGCGCCATGGGCAGAGAAGGGGGGCAGAGATGGGACACAGCAATTGGGCCTTATCCTAACCTCTTTCCCCGAGCTGGGTGGCCCCGATTCAGGCCGCTCCTGGCCGCATGGACTTACACCTGCTACCTTGCAGGCGCAGATCCGAGCAGCCCTGTAGGGCTGGCTGGGGCTTACCCCAGAGCAAGGGGAACATATCTCCTTGCCCCATGTTGAGCTGCTGCTGCCGCCTCCTAAAGTGGTTAGGATTTAGAGCAGGTGAGCCAGCCTGCCAGCACAGGCTAGGTTTGCGCTGCCAGTGGTCATTTTCTTGAGGCAGCAAAGGACAAAGAGTTGAGGGTGGTGGAACTGAAAGGGCCCAGGCAGAAGAGATGGAAAAGGGAGGGGTGAATGACTTGGAAGCATCCAGCCCAGGGCCCAAGGCATGGGGATCTCCTTCCCCTCCTGCTGCTCTCCTGGATGCAAAGCCTCCTTTTGGTTTCTCCTTTTGATTTCTCTTCCCCCTCTTGGCAGAGCCCCTCGGACAGCTGGCCCAGGAGGTGGATGACTGCAGCTGCCGCTACCCGGAGGAGGAGGAGGGGGGAGGCGAGGGCCTAAAGGGGGAATTGCTGGAAAAGTACCCCTAAGCAAGCCCAGAATCCCACCCTCCTCTGGAAGCCTACCCTGGTTCCCCAGAAGCCTTTGTGCAGCTCCAACTCCATTGCCAGAGGCTGGCCCTAAGCAGCGCCACAGGTTTTGTCCTCTGCTCACTTTTGTGGGAAGAAGAATTGGGCACCCCTCAGCAGCTGCAGCCGCCCTGTGGCCTCAGACTTTTGCCCTTGCACCAGGTTGCATTTGTTTTAATAATGGATTTATTGGAAGCGTATATTGGAAGCGGTGACCTCATGTAGCCCCTTTCTGTTTGGGGGTGGGCATCTGTTAAAATGCTTGCACCACAGCCACCCTGCCTCCTCCAATGAAGGTCAATCACTTGAAGTGAACAGCTGGAGGGGAAGCTGGAGCGGCCATAGTCTGGCGCAAGGCAAGGGGGCTGGTGCACAGACAGGTCCTGGCCTACAGGGAAGGTCTGCTCCTGCATAGCTCCCATTCATTTCAATGAGGCTTGTGCTGTGTCCCAGGGGACTGGGCAGTAGCTACAGGGCACCACTTCGGCCTGTCAGTCCCACGGCAGAGTCAGCCACCTGCCAATGGGATCGCCCTCAGTCATCTCCCACCTTGCAGCAGCCCTTTCTGTTTTGCTCTGCACAAGAGTTGCTGAATGACTCACTTGTTCTGCCTCCCCCCATCTCTTACGTCAAGCAATGAGTGCAGCGATTAGGCCCAGTGGAAATATGTGTGCAGGTAACCGCCAGCGGTGACGGCCTTCCTCCGCCCTGTGACATTTGCCTTGATTCGGGGGCTAGGCAAGAACGGGAGCTCACCGCAAGCGTGGTGTGGAGGGGGGGAGGCACAGGCCTGTGTGTGCGTTCTGGGCTGCTATATTTAGATACCACCAAACCCCAAGGATGGCAGGCTCAGCTGGGACTTCCACAGCCAGGCCTAGAAAGCACACGGGGACCCTGACTGGGTGTCCAGCAGCCAAAAGGGGCTTGGCAAATGCCCAGCCGGCATGGGGAGAGGATGGGAACAGAACCCAGGCTGCCACCCGACGTATTGCTTGGGAAATTTCTCTAGCTGGGCTTGTTGGGGCATCTTCAATGACTTATCATTTTGTAATTTCCCCATTTGGGAAGGATGCCTTGTAAAGAATGAGGGGACATCAACATTTGCATGAGGTGGTGGTGGTGGTAGCTGTATATCAACCCCCTACCAAGAAAATCAGTCCCGACTACCCAAAAGTGGGTTGGTTTCCTCCATTTGTAGGTAGCCTCGCCTTCTACAAATGCTGCTCACTCTTACACAGCATCAGACAATGCAAATGTAAAAAGTCAGTTTATGGGACTTGAAATGGGGCGGGGGGTCAGGGTGGCAAAGCAGGCCTCTCACGCACAGCCTGTGCTGGGCCTCGATTCTTCTGGATGGATGCAGTCACCCCCCTTCATGTCCTTTTCAGCTGGTGAGCACCAGATGAGTGGAGGTATTCCTAAGGCACACCTGCAAATGTGCAGAGCCTTGAGGGTCCCATTAGGGCCACAGTGCAAGTGCCACAGAGGCCCAATGGGACAACTGGGAGCTGGACTGAGACTGTGGTCCCCTCTGCTGTTGCTGCAGACCTGAGCCAGCTGTTTTCTGCTTCCTGCAGCAGGAGGAGGGGGTGGACTGAGGCATCCTCAGCGGTGGCAACCCCCTTCAGCAGAGCAGCTGGCAGTGCCAGGATGTGAACTGTTGTGGTCAGCGAACAGCAGGGACAGGGCAGTAAAGCAACTGGGAAAGGGAGATCCCCACCGAACCCCTGCTCGTTTTTCTAAATAAGGAAAGCCCTGTTTTTGAGAAAAGTCCAGCCTTGTTTGTACGTCAGACGCTTTCTAGAGGGACTGGTGCCAGAAATGTATATTTTGTAATGAGTAAAAGTTTCAAAAGAAAGCAAAACGAGGTTTCTCTCCGCTGGAGCTGCTTTCCACACTCCATCTAGCCTACTCTTGGTGGCACTGACTGATGATGGCAGCTCACCAGCAGAGGATGTTCCTCCCAGTCACTGGGCTGCAACACACACACCCCGTCATCAAGCCCCACATGAGGAACCCCAGCTTGATGGGGCATGAGGTGCCCCGAGAAAGCCCGGCCACTTACTGTTGGGAGCACTGGGCAGGCACCCTGGTAGTGGGCTGGCCCTCCAACTCCTCCCTTGAACATGGGAGCTGCCTTCAAGGGGTCTGCAGGCTGCCACACATCCTCCTCCTGCACCTGCCTGGTGCTGGCTGCTTAGCGGGTGCTGCCAAGGTGGCTTTTCCTCCCAGGCCAGGCATGGAAAACTAGAGAGGACAGCAAGGAGGCACCAGTGGCAGCACAGCCACAGCCCCTTTGCATTTTAGCTGCAACCCCTTTCTGGAGCCAGAGGTGAGCAGGAGTGCCCTCTGCTGCTTGCCTGAATCCTCAGCCTTGATTTGGTACAGGCTCACCCAGGCCAACCCTCTGGGGAAAGCTCCTCTAGAAGCTTGAGGCACAAGCCAGGATCCTGAGAAGAGGAAGGCTGAGGGCTGCAGAAGACCCAACCTGGCCACATAGCAGGCGGGTGCACTGCAGGGTGGCGAGGCCCTCCATGCCAGAATGCTGATGCCCCAGGCTCCCTGTCCCTGTGCCCCTCAATAAGCAAGCAGGGACCAAGTCCTGGCCCATCTCCTGACAATCCTAGCCAGGAGAATCCTAGGGGCTGGTCTATCCTTTTTCTCTTATAAGGGAACACAGGGACCTCCTTGTGGCAGAGGGATGTCCCCTAGGACACCACTTGGGATCTCAGAAACACCTACCAAGTCGCATGCAAATACACCACCAGCACCAGCCACTGTATATTTATTTGAAAAGGCTTTTGCTTCAGAGGAGGTTTGCCCCACATCCCTGACTTATGCCACAAACCAACAGAGAAGCCAGCTATGCACAAGTCTTACTAGGGCTTCTCTTCCCAAAGTGCAAACCAAGAACATTTTAGCACCAATTTTACATGGCACATCTCATGGCCCAAGACAACTCCCCTCCCCCAGATTCAGAAGCACAACTGGAAAGGAAGAGGGTGTCTACCTGCTACCAGGGTGGCCTGCAGAAGATCCCTTTCTAATCTACTGGAAAAGCGCATTGTGCATTTTGCTTGCTGCCTATGAAGTGCATTGATGTACTAAAGCAATATACTGTATATTCTGGAACACTTTAGATGAGAACATGCACAGGTGCTCCTGCCACAGTGCCCAGCTGAGGATGCCCAGGGTGCAGGACAGTTCTGGAGAGTACAAGGGGGTCACTTGACGCAGATCTGTCATCATGTGCAGAGCCTCTTTGGGTACAGTTGTCAGAACTTGCAGCTGCTCCCAAACCATTCTTCTCGCCACCTTCTCCTTGCTGCAACACATTGACAAGGTGCCCTTCTGTGTGCTCTCTCTGGAAGGGCTTATTTTTTAAAAAATGCTTCCCCAGGAGGGAGGGAGGTCCTTGGGCTGCAGGAGCGGCCCATGTCACTCAACTGCACACGCGGTTTGGCCACTGCCTCTCATTTCCCACTGAGAGAAAGGCATCACAATGCAACTGGATGACTTGAGTGGTTCAAGTGTTTGGTTCCCAAAGAAAAGAAACTGCACCATTTGGGGATTTCTGCATTTGACCACAGAGGGAGCTGCAGCCATGTGGAGACTCCGTTCTACAGAGGCCCAGATGGTGGCTGGGTGGCAGGTTTTGCACCTGCTTCATTGGAGGCCTGGTGAGTGGCAGTTTCAGGGACAAAGCAAATTTAGGCCTGAGGAGGAACATTGCCTGACCAGGTCTCTGGTGTGGCAGCCAGAAGGACAAAGCTCATTCTCCGAGAGTCCTTGCTGAGGAGGAGAAACGCTCCCAGGGCCGGAGGACACAGCTTTGCCTGCCAGGAGTTCACTGTTGCTTACAGCCTTCCTTTTTCTCCTTGGATTTCTGGCGGCCCACCTTTTCTGGCTGTCTTTTGGTTGGGGACACAAAGGTGGATTCTGAAACGTCATCCAGGTAGTCAAAGAAGCCGTCCACGGGAACCGGGTGGGCTGGACCAGCACCTATAGAAGGGCGGGGGAAGAGAGCAGCTGTGACTGTAGCAAGCAGCCCTATCCTGCCTGCCAGTGGACTACCCACCCCTCTTCCTTCCTCTCCCCCGTCCCACAGGCTATGTTATTCTCATACAAGCAGCCAAACAGGCACACCTCTGGCTACTTTCTAGCACTACCCAGGCAGATTCTCAGAAGGGTGGGACACATGGTCTTGATTTTATAACCAACTGGAAAGGCAGAACACGGCATGATCCCTTTGCCATAACTATGCAGATGTTCTGCGCCACATAAAACAAAAATCACACATATTTCTGCCTCTGTCTGAAAGCAGATGACAGCCATAGCTTAGAGCGCCCTGCTCGAATCTGGCTTCTCCAGGAATACTACCTTGGTCACCTGGGGCAAGTGAGAATCACCAGCAGTACACAGGGACCAAAGGCTTTTGGAAGTGTCCTGGATCTTCTCTGGGACGGCTGTTGTCATGCCTCAAACAATGGGCAGAGGGTGCCTGCACATGGGGATGGGGGTGGGGTCAGGCTCTATTGTTGCATCAATTCAGTGGAGCTTAAGCACAAACATCTGGATCGGAACCGTGTCTCATAGATACAAAGGGGTGTAAGAATACTCTCACTCACTTTGTGAGTTGCAGGACTAGGTTGGAGCATGTGTTTGAGAAACGCCTGCTCACCCTCAGCAAGAAGGTCACAGAAGTCAGTCCTAGTGGTTGGGAGAGGCAAGCTGCTCTCTTGGACCCAGAGCCATCTAGCTTTTTATAGCTGTTAAATGTGTTGCCAATATTACTGTGCCATTGTACAAATGGATGATAAAGCTACCTCTGGAGTATTGCACAAAGTTCTGGTCACCACGTCACAAAAAAGGATATCAGGGAACTCGCATTATCCGTGGCTTTGGCATCCATGGATTTCACTAACTGCGGGTGCTAAACTGGCTCCAAACCCTCTGACTTCGCAGGGGTTTCAGGAACAGAACCCCCGAGGCTAATGAAGGCCTGCTGTAGTGGAACTGGAAAAGGTGTATAACAGAGCAACCAAAATTACTGGAATGGGGCACCTCCATTAGGCTATAGTGTTTAGGGCTCTTTGATCTACGAAAAAGGTTCCTAAGGGGGGTATGATTGATACATATAAAATTAGGCATGGGATGGATAGAGGGATGTTCTTTTCCCTCTTGCCCAACTCCAGAACCATGGGACATTCACTAAAATTGAGTGTTGGGAGAGTTAGAACAGACAAAACATTTCTTTACCCCGCACGTAATTAATCTGTGGATCAACTTGCCATAGGGTGTGGTGGCGGCGACTGGCCCAGATGCCTTTAAAAGGGGAATGCACATCTGAATTTATTAAATCACTATGCAAAAAAGGTGCAATCATTTCTGAAGGGCCACCTCACTCCATATGTAATGTACATATCCATATGTTCAGGTCAACATTTGTGGCCTTGTTTCATGTTCTTGCTAGCAGAGATGGAGTGGGTGAGCACGCAAGGCAGCTTTTCCTCCATAAAACTATCATCACAGATTACAAGCCGTGATGGATATGTGCAAGCTCCAGGTTTTAGAAGAAGGCTAGCTCAGAATGCCACATGCAAGGGAGTGGCAACAGGATGCAGGTATCTTGCTGTCTTGTGTGCTCTCCGAGGCATTTGGTGGGCCACTGTGATATACAGGAGGCTGGACCTTTGGCCTGATCCAGCAGGATTCTTCCAATGTTCTTATGTAGGCATGCAAAGAGTTTGTGAGAAGAGAACACCACGTGCAGGGAATATGACAGAAGAGGCTAATTTCAGGTCGTGTTAGAAATCCCGCACAGCTCATTGGGGCATTCTGCCCATTCCCATGAACAGAATCACAGCCTTCGTGGGGCGGCTGCTTTACCTTGGGAGCAGAGGACTGCCTGGTCAGCCGTGGGTGTCTCTGTCCGTTTGGCTTGGAAGGTTGGATCCAGATCTTCAGCGATATTCCGGCACAGCTGTGGCCTGGGGGGAGAACTGAGGATCTGAGTTCCTTTATCAACAACCTGCAACGTTTCCCACCCCCACCCCTGGCCAGCACTCCTGAAATCTGATGCAAAGAGCTTGGAGACACAGGGGGTTTCAGAATCTGACATCTCCTTTAGTTTGAAACTGCGGAGTTTCAGGGGCCCTCAGAATTATTCCCAAGGTTCCCAGCCTGCCTGAGCACTGACTTGGCACTTGTGGGTCCTCCTCTTGTGGGCACGTCTGATCTATCCAGGGGTTGAACTCGGAGGAGGGATGCAGCTTCACAGTTCTTCAGGGCCCCCTTCTGGTAAGACTGCAACAAGACACCATAAGAACCAAGACAGGGAAACAGGCAACATTTAGGGCCCCCTTCTGGTAAGACTGCAACAAGACACCATAAGAACCAAGACAGGGAAAAAGGCAACATTTGGGTGCTGAAACACTCATTTGGGCCCTGGAAGGATCCTGAGCAGGGTCTGGAAGCCTGATGTACTGGAAAGAGGCTCATTGTTAAGGTCACCTCACCAGCAAGAGGTGCTCATATTTCTCCTTCAGTGACATAACAACAATTACTTTCAGGGAGCACAACCAATCCAACAACCAGTGCACCCTCAGGTGAAAGCCAGCAGGCTGCCTCTCACCTCTGCCTCGTCACCTCTGTAACGCATTTCCAGCAGCTTTGTGGTGGGGTAGCAAGAGCTACCTGGGTTTCTGCAAGGGCCAAACCGTATCAGGAGGACATAAAGGGCAGAGTCCGATGGCTCCTTAAAGGCTCCTGTGCTGGTTCTGACACAGGCTTTTGTGGAGCAGAGATCAACTTCCATGCTTTAGAAGTAAGCTACCTCAGAATGCCAGATGCAGGGGAGTGGCAACAAGATGCAGGTATCTTGTTGTCTCATGTGCTCCCTGAGGCATCTGGTGGGTTACAGTGGAATACAGGAAGCTGGACTAGATGGGCCTTTGGCCTGATCTAGCGGGACTGTTCTTATCACCCAGAAGCAATCAAAGGAGGCCACAAGGAGGAAGTGACTCACTACCCTTGTGGGGAATTACTTTTGCTGAACGATGCTGACTCTGGAGTGAGCACTGCAGAGCAGCCTTGGCTGTGAGAATGGGCACAGAACTGAGGAAGGGGCCGTAGCCCAGTGGAGCCCCTTCCCCTACTTTGTGTGTAGAAGGACTCCAGATCTAGCCTTGGTGGCAGCATCTCTCAGTTGGGCTGGGAAAACTTTAGAGTGCAGCTGCTAGTTAGTGCTGACAGAACTGAGCTGCCGAAGGGTCAACCTGACTCCTCTGTTCCCAGGACAGTTTCCCATCCACGTCAAGTGGCATTTTAATTCTAGTTCTAGCAGCCTGTGGAAAAGGTGATGCACTCAAGGCTGTGGTGCAAAAGCAGCCACAGGCTTCCTGCCGAAAGGCATCACGGAAACTGCCGCCCCAGACAAGAAGTGGGTGGTGCCGCCAACACCAGTTTCTCTTCTGGGGCTGGTTATGCCCCCAGCAAGTGCCGGGGAGGGGCTCCAAGGGAAATGCTGCAGGGCCTGCTTTCTCATTCCTTTCTCAGAGGCAAGGAGGCAGCCAGGGGCAGGGCAAGAGGCACCTTGTGTGTCAGGTGAAGGGCCCCTTCCTTGCAGCACTGAAGTGCAGAGCTCGGTCTGCAGCCTTGACAGATCCAAAGAGGGGGCTCTTTCAGAGAGCAGGGCAGCTCCAGGACTTGGCAGAGGTACGTGGCGGACCCCTGCCAGGGGAAGGCTCAACACCCCCATCCAGCCTTCCAAAATGTTTTAGATCTGCTGGCCGTGTGCAACGACTGCCTTCCAAGCCAGACCAAGCTCTTCTCTCCTTGCCCCACTTAGTGCACGTGTCACTAAGACAGAGGGAGCCTGGCCTGGCTAAGCAACTCTCCTGACAGTGGAGCTAGGGACTAGGGATGAGACTGCTGCCATCGGCCACCGGGTCCCCCACTATATGTTCCAACCTCTTGGGGCAATTTGGGGATTAATTCTTCTCATGTTTATGCCAGTTCCGGCTGCATTTTTGCACAACACCAAACACTGAAAATGCACCACCACAATCCTATCAAGCTGGACGCCTGCAGAGAATATCACAAGACAGCAACCTTGAAAGGGCATCATTAGGACACTTGGTCAATGTGAGGAAGCCCAGGAGACACTCCTGGAGTGTGTCCAAGGCGAGCCAATGAGCTTCCAGAACAGCTAACTTCGCCGTCACACCCTCATCTGCCAGAAGGGGGGCAGGCCTTTGAAAGGGGCACTTGCAGGCATGGTTGTGCCCCACAAGGCTCTGGATGGGGCTCCCTGATGTGCAAGTGGTCTCTGTGCTCAGTCCCTGCAGACAAGTGCAACAGTGAACAGTTTCAGCAGACAGGAGGGCCAGCAACTGCATGACCAGCACAGGTGCAACAGGGAGGCTCTGCTAAGTAAGGGACTGTTGTGCATCACTGGACAGAGACTGCTGTGGCACTGTTTGTGCCCTTCCAACCCACAGGGCACAACGGCCCTGCCCATTACCTCTTGGCTTCGGCTTGGTCTTCGCCCAGGCAGACTGTGGGCTTCCTCGATGCTCTCGGCCTTCGGGTGCTTGTCCAAGGAGCTCCACTGTGCTTTCAGCTCCTGGTCCTGCATATACCGAGCAATCTCCTGGAGGGAGGGAGGGCAAGAACATCAAACAAAGCATTCCTGTTCCTTCCACTGCGGGGAGGCCTGCTTTACAATGCCAGGGCCCTGCAGCATCTCCCCACCTGCAAGGCACCTGACTGCTCCAGCCTGTCACCTTCCTTTACGGGCTGGAGCTCCTGTTTGGGGCAGGACCTGCATTTCCCACCCCACAGGCTTTGGCAGAGTAACCCTTGTCCCATTGCCTCAGCCCAAGTGCACACAGTCAACTGCCTTGCAACAGAGCAGATTCTACCCCTGCTGGACTCACAGGGAGCCGTCAGAGGCCAAGTTGCTCTTGTTTGATCTTAGGCAGGTCACTTGCGCTCAGAGGGTTTGGGGTCCCTTTGCCCCTGTCGGCAATTAATTAATCTGGCAAAGATTGTGCTTGCCAACATGATGGCAAAGAGGGCTGGTATAGCCTCCCTCCAAGCCAGAGCTCTGGCCCAATACAGGATCTCTTCTCTCTCGCACCCACCAGCTGCCACCCAATGAACCAATACAGGCCAGGTCTCAGGTCATTTTGCTCAGGAAGTGATAAGTAGGATCCACAATCTCCGACTGCTTGGAGGGCAATACTCACCTTAGAGAGTCAACGCAGCCTTGTATAACTCATGACTGAGGCTTGTAACCCACCCACCCAAAATCTCAGGGTGGGTCACAAAAAGCCAGGCTGCCTCTATCTTTTCCCAGCTTGGCCCCAACACAGCCTTGCAGTGCTTCCAAAAGATGCTCAGGGCTGGTCTCATAACTGGGGTGGAGGGAGGAGACCTTTGCAAATGCCTCCTTTGGCTGCCTGGATCATCCACAGAAGGGACACAAGAGGGAGGAGGCAGCTCTGAAGAAACACTTCTGCAGCCTGCACCTGGAGCAAGGGCTTGGGTGATAGCCACAGCTGTGGCATTCCATGCAAAGCCCCCAAAGCACCCTGCTCGGTTAGCTAGGCTCAAAAACTGACCCCACCCTGCTTTGAGAGGACATTTCTCTGTGGCTTGCACTGCCAAGCAGTGAGCAACATGGAGCTTGCCTTGGCCAGCTCTTGGCCCCACTTCCAAGAACAAGTAGAGGGCCAACATAGATGCCTTCAGTACTGGAAGAGCTGCTTGTCCTCCACAGTGCTGCCACCCTGTCTCTAGTGCTTCCCAGACAATGCGGAGGCTTGCCAAAGGTAAGGCCCATCAACTGCCACAGCAGGCTGCTTCTTACCTCATCTTGAGCCACCTGGGCTGCTCTGTAGTCATCGTGACGCTCCTGGTTCTGCCGGGCTTTCTGTGCAAGAGGGGAAAAAGGTGGAATCAAAAGAAGGTTTCTGGAATGACCAGCTCCTCTGAGGAAGGGCCCTCACCATGCAAGGTGGCCACACTCTCTTTTGCTGGGAGAGAAAGTGTTGCCATCTTACTTCTGGCACTTCTCCATGGCACCCAAGAGTCCCAACAGGGCTGCAAGCATCTCTGCAGGGATCGTTCCCAGTCCCCTACAACTGATGAGCCTTTTAGTTGGAGGTACTGCCAGCGCCCTTGGGGAAGACAGTCTCTTATCTCATCAGGCACATGAAGAGCTCTAGGCTCACTCTTGGCACTAACCCTTCATGCAGGACAAAGAGCTTCCAGGGGCCATATCTGGAGCACAGGCCCTATGATTGAAACCCGTGAATTAACAGATAGCTGATTAATCAATCCACATAAGGAGAGCCCTATTGCCAAAAGGCCCATCCTGTTTCCAAACACGAGCATTATAGCATCCTTGACTTTGCCTGTTTAACCACACTGGCCTCTTCTTGGGCATGCCTGTGTGCTATTTCTTCCACTTGATTTTCTATCACAGTGTTTCCTGAAGATATTTTACTCTTCTTGCTCTCTTCTTCCAACTCATCCCCTAATTTTACAAGAAGCTTCTCTTTTTCAAATGCAGTGCCACCAAATCCATCTGTGATTTGGTCACTAGTCCTGAGCTGTTCGGCAAAACTGACACTTCACCCGAGATCCTGGCCACTGCTCAGGATCCAGTCCAGAGTTGCCTCCCAACTAACCGTTCAAAGGCACAGCTATTTGCCAGCCAGCCATTCTGAAAACACTTGCGTAGAGATCCCGAATGCTACATCTCCAGAGGCAACCTAGACTTGTCCTCCAGTACCCAATGGTTCTATTGTCCAGTGGCACTGATGTTCACGCACACCAGGGCTACCCACACGGTGCACACCGGCAGCAACCATCACCACAGAGATGTAAGCCTTGTGACAAGCCCACCTCTCCATCTATTTCTGAAGCCCCCACCCCTGCGCTGATAGGGAGCAGCCAAACTGGGATCACAAACCAGGCAGAGGTTTATGGGCCCTCGATGAACTCGAAAAGTTGAACCTAAGCACACAAGCAATACAGGGGGCAAAAAAGCCCCCAAATTCTTGGCTTCTTGGGGAACTAAGAAAAGTCCAGATTCCTAGAGAGACGTCACACACTTTTCTGGAGGAGGGCAGGGAAAAGAACCTGCAGCAGCAGCAAAAAATGTGAACTGTAGTTTAAGGGTCAAAGAGAAGGGAGCACAGGTGGGATGAGTGTGAGGGAAGAGTGTGTAGAATAGGGATGATTTGGAAGAGATACAGGTTTGATGGCTGGGTTTGGTGCGTGCTGAAGACTCCCACCCATCCTCTGCAGCCTAACAGCGTGAACTAAGCGTGAAAGCTTAAGCTCTACTGGGTATTATTCCCAGGAAAGTGTGCAGCCTGCAGGGTTTTCTGGTGGGACCCTTCTGGCCCCTTTCGGTGTCTGATTGCTGAATCCACAAGCTCTTTAATTGCTGGACAGGCTGAGCTTCTAAGAGGCAAGAACAATCCTGCTTCCCACCCTCCTTGTGTGAGGACACTCACAACACGTGCCTGCTCCTCTTCCTGCAACCTCTGGGCTAATTCTTCATCTTGTTGGAGCTGCTTTTGGTTCTGGAGATCCAGTTCTGCCATTGTCCAACTGAGAGGTTCGACGCCATCATCTGAACACAAGACCAGGAAACAAAAACATCAGCGCTGACCGCAAAGCAGTCCCAAGAGCTGCCAGCGTGGCCAGGGAAGAGTTGCTGAAAGAGAAGGTCCCCTTGGACAATAGAATGCCCCCTGCCCCACATGCTCAGTGCTGATCCTGGGCTGGCCTGCCTGTGGACCAGCACATATCCACAACCATGATGCAGACATGCAAGCAGGACCTGGATATCACTTTTAAATGCACTTGGACAAGCACTTCAGCCCCAGAACAGTCCTGAAAACAATTTTGGCAGAAACCCACATCTGTGAGTGAGGGCTCTAGATGGGGTGTGGAGCTGGGCAGGACTTCCAAAGGAAAGCTGCAAGTCTTTATTGGTACAGGAGCCTGTCCATGATGGGCTCCTTCTCAGAGATGGGCAGGAACTTTTTAAAGGAGAGGAGCAGCCTCTCCTAGAGCCAAGCAGCCCCCCTAGTGAGCCCTTGCCCAGCTTGTCCTCCCCCCAAAGCCACTAGTTGCCCCCCTTCGTGCCACAGTAAGGAAAAGCTTTGCAGTTGTGGAGAGGAGAGCTGGAAGCAGAACAGACAGAGAAATGAGAGGCAACCGGGGCATTGTTTTCACTTCCTTGTTCTGTGACAGTCTGAAAGGCAAACACGGTTCCTCCCACTGATGTCATCTCGAGGGGCCGGAGGCTTTGCACAATGCCTGCTGCGGACATCAGCTAGATCACAAGAGAGTCAAGCGAGAGTGCAAGAGAGTCTGGTGCCTAACCAATTGTACCTGAGCAGAGGTCTTGGATTCCCTCCTTTGCAGGGCGATGGGCATGATGCAGACTGCTTTGGCTCTCCTCTGGGACTGGCCTTCTCTTGCTCCCTCTGGAAAGGTGCTCTATATGGCACCCACTGCCCAAGGAGAGGGGCAGGGACTTGTCCCTCGGGTGCTGTCTCCACCGTGTCTTCGCAGCTGAGCTGCTTTGCGCCCAGGTGCAGTCCCCGTGCTCTCTGCCTCGGCTGGGCAGGGTTGGCCTCCTTCCTGGGGCCTCGCCACCTCTCCCCGTCTTTGTACAGTAGACCCTGAGGGAAGCGGAGTGCCTGGAAGGGCACCGTGTTCCCCCAGCTATGTCCCGAGAGATGTTCGCAGGCCAATCCAAGGTGAGGCTGCCAAGAGGCCCTTCTGTATTCTGAGGCCAAGGAGCTCTCATTCGGCTTTGCTCACACGGCCCTGTCTGGTAGTCAACTGCTTGAGGAGGGTACTGGGTCATGGGAGGGCAGAAGCAACCATCTTCCCTGGCTCCCTCCTGCCCCCTGTCCAGCACTCTGGGGTTATTTGGGTGATGAGAAGAGCTGCTCCTCTCTTGCAGGTGCACACAAACAGAAAGTGGAGGTTAGTCAAGCTTACATGGCAGCCAACAGCCAGCAAGGCTCACAAAAACAGTTTTCACGAGCCCCAAAAATAACATTAGTGGAAAAGGGGAAGAGTGTGGAATCCAGACTGGCTCGAGGCTTCTGGGACCTGGGTACCGGCATTCTCATTGTTCTGGCTTCCTGGGACTGGGTGTGAGATGCTGGCAATGCTTTCTATGGCTATGCAAGGAGGGGGACCCCCTACAGGCCAGGTAAGAAGAGTTGGAGAGCAGCAGGAGAGCAGGCAAAACAACAGAGGAGTCGAGGAAGGAAGCAAGATTCCACAGGCCTGACACAAAGCCAGCAGAGAAGCCAGTCTCCTCTTCACGTACCCTGCTGCCACAGACACACCAGGAAAAGGGATCTCACCAAGAAACTCATGGCCCCTTGCAAACCACCTGCCATGGATTATAGTCTGCTCTACCAGCACATAATCCATGAAAGCTTCTGCCAAAATTTAAAGCACGTTAGACCTTAAGGTGCCACAGGGCTCTTCGGTGCCTCTGCTGCCACAGTCTGCTATGCAGAGGCAGCTTCCACTCTGACAGTTTAGGAAGACAGTTGCCAGAAAAGCCAAAGCCAAATCAGTTGCTGACAGCAAACCCATTACAGGCCCACGGAAGGGAAGTGCCACCAGCAGGACAAGCCATAAAGAGCTCAGAATTCACATAAGAATTCCATCCCACACGATGCAGTGCCAATGGCTAGTGCATCCAGCATCCAGTCCAGATCCAGCAACTACTCTTCCATGCCCCTTAGCAGGGGTCATCATTTGCATTCTGGAAATGCTGAGGTTCCTGGAAAGCTCACTGAGGGCCCCCGTGAAAAGATCAGGCATGGGGGCAGGTCTGCTTGCCCACCACAGCCAATCTTCCCATGCAGTGCACCACCACCCAAGACTGGGATCAGGTGCTCCAAAACACACCACAGGGTCCTTTGCTGTATGCAGGGTCCAGTGAGAGGCAGGCCAATAGGGGAAGATCTGAAGGATGGACTGGGCCACAGCCTTGGAAGGCCAAAGACACTTGGGAGTGAAGGAGGGGCAGTGGCAAAGTGGCTAGATTCTTCCAGTTCCAATTTCACCCATGAACATAGGCAAACATCCACTCCCATCTGCACAATGGTGTACCTTAGCTGGCTGTCATAAGGATGACTTCCATAAGGGTCATAATCCAAAATGAACATTATGGAAATTGTTTTAAGTGGAGGTGGCTTCTTAGACAAACCCATGGGAGATGGTGATGGTGGTTGAACAGTGGCTACAAGCCATGAAGGGTACTTAGAACTTCCACGTATCAACACAGCCCACATGTGACTTCCAGATTCTGAGGGCCAGCCAGCCACAGGGGAAGTCCAACCCCTGGACACCCTGCCTGTGGACTTCGTAGGGTGGATCTGGTCAACTGCTACTGACTGGGGTCCAACCCTGCATGGCCTATTCTTCAAAGCTTTCCAGGAACAAAGCAGAGGCTTGGCATCACTGAGTGCAGCATCCCTGCCAGCCTCTCTGTGTGCAGATATGCCCAGAGGAGCCCCACACTCAATGTGACCCTGGCTCTGCGAGTGCAGCTACCTCGTGTCCGGGCCAAGCTCCTCCGCCTCTGCTTCTGCTGGCAACTCTCTTCCTCTTCCAAGTTTTGCAGCCACTTGGCTATTTCCTGCACAGGGGAGAAAAACCAGGTGAGACTCAATGGAAACTGCAGAGCCAGCCTTGCTACTTCTGCACCGCCACTTTACCCTTCACTCCCACTTGGCTGCAAGACTTTGAGAAGGAAGACCCTCCCTCTCTGCCCAACTGCCTTCTGCTTGTCCTCCCTCACCCCCAGCTTTGTCACCCCCAGCTTGACTGGTTTTCCCTACACAGCCAGGAAATGCAGGCGCCCCTCCTTTGTCCATTGATGGCCCCATTTGCACACAAACGGAGAGGCATGCAATCATCTCCATTTGCTATTAGTATGTGTGGCAGAGTGGAGCAGAGAGAAGGGCCTGCTTGTTTGCAAGAGGAAGGGCATTGCACAAAACAGGGCCACCCCAGAAAAGCCTCTGCCCCTTGTGGATGCCCACAGCACCACTTGACAAAGCAGACACTTAGAGCAAGGGTGACAAACATGGAATAAAAAGAAGAGCTCCCCAGGTACCGAACCATCAAGGGTTTCTTCAAATCAGGGCCAGGTGAGGGTAGGTAACAGCCCCCTTACCCCAGCAAAAGAGAGTTTTGTGAACCTTAAAATAGAGCTGCTTGCCTACAATGTGCTATGGGGAAAGAACAGAGATGTCCAAAAAGGCTCAGACCCTCTTCACCACTGGGGCACAGCAGCTGCCAGACGAGAGCCTCCAGCAACCCAAGAAATAGGAGAAGATAGCAAGGGAAAGGAAGCCTCAGCAGCCAGTCCTGAAGCCCTTAGAGAGGCCACGAACTTTGGGGCTCTGACAGACCTGATGTTTTCAGGCTGACCAGCTTGCAGTGGGCTGGCAAGTGATCGCCCTGCCCAAGAGGTGGGGGGGCAGTTTGTGGCTTGTGGTCCACACTGTGGATCTCACTGTGGATCTCAATGTGGAGCAACAAGGGTCAGGCTCTGGCAGATCATGAAAACAAAGACTGAACTCTGGCCCTAGAAAAGAGAAGGCCTGTTGTATGCTTAGACTAGGGGAACAGCAACCATGGCTCCACCCAAGCACCACTTGTGCCGTCATGTTATATATGGATTATGGTTGCAGCGCCAATATTTCCTGGCCAGAGCACTTGTTTCTGGGGTCTCTTCCGAGCTCACAGGACGTCTGCCTTTTTGTTCTTGTTAATCCAGCAAACCGCCACACTGCGAGGTTGGCCACTCGGGTTCCTGATTCAAAAGGCAGAGCTGGAGACCAGTTCTTTATCCACTGTATCTCACTAGGTCAGTCAGCAGCCTGGCTCTTCTGGGGATGGCTGAGCCAGCGGAGGAGAGGTTCTGAGGAGAGGCATAACAGGTCAGGCCAGCAAGGGAGTCTCCCCACTCCTGCCCTCGGGTAAGGTGGGAGGGGGAGCTTTGTGCAGATCTGTTCTGCTTCCACCCTCAGCTCAACTATGGACCTAAATTAAGTGACAACAGTTGCAACACAGTGAGGCCTGTGGAACTGCCAACACTGCCCTTTTCTTTTGGGGGGTCTTCCAAGCAAGAAGTTCCCTTGTGTTTGTAAAATATCACCAGTTCCCCATTTTCATCTGTTGACTTGGCTCAGCACTTTGAAACCGGGGTGGGGAAGAGAAAAAGAGATTTTTGGTGCTGGAAATCCCTGGTCTGAAACAAAGTCCCCATTCACAGAAGAAACCAAGCCAGTGGTTTGCTTCCAAACACTCTGCGGGGCTGCAGTGCCTGTTGTTCTTCCACACACACACACACACACACACACACACACACACACACACACACACACTGGATTACTCATAAAGAAAAGAAGCTTGGCCAGGTTTGCAGTGACCCAGAACCCAACCCCCCCCCCCACAGTCCTGATGCAAGAGGAGCAAGGTGTGGCCTCTGCTAACTTGGAAGACTGGGTATATGTTGCAGACTCTTCCCAGCAGCCTGTAGAGGGCCCGGGGGAAGCCGAGAGGTCTCTGGAAGCCGAGTTCTGCTCAGGCTCTTCCCTTAGGGCCAGGGCTTTGGGTGAGAAGCTCTCTCTCTCTCACACCTCCTTATCCCTCCCTGCCCAAGGAGCACAAGGTGGCCACTGTCCCACCGTATGCCACTCACCCCCTGCCCCTTTAGGTCTGCAAAGGCCCATGGAAACGAGGGGCTGGTCCAAGGCCACCCAAATACTTGGGACTCTTTCTGCTCCAGTTGCCACCTTTTTGGTTGAAAAGCAGAGCTACAACATGCTGGTAATACCCAGCTCCACCTCTCTTCCCCAGAACTTACTGCCTCCTCCAATTCTGCACCTCCAACTCCTGCCTGACACATCAGCCCGAGAGCTTCATCCTGCTTGCTGCATGATTGCATCAAGCCCCTGCACTGGCTCCCTGTCCACTCACAGCTCCAGCACAGGTTCTTTCTTTTCAACATTCCCCTACCACGGCCTTGCCTTATCTCCCTAGGCACCCTAGACCCAAGTCACAGAGGGACAAGGAGGATCTACACCAGAGCCCTCATTTATCCCAGAAGTGAGTTAGCAATCACATTAGCCCACAAAGGCCAGGAATGGCACCTTTCCGGTGGCCGGCACCAGGGACACATCTTACTACCACATTCTGGACCAGACTGGCTCTAAGGACAGCCCCTCCCCCAGCATTACAGCAGGATCATTGCCAAGTCCACCTGATGCATAAGACATTTAAACAACTTGCAATGAATCCTAATGAATCCTCTTTCAGTTTTGACCCAGTACACCAGCACTCCCAGGTTTTGGGCCCATTCCAAAGGGGTGCTGTGCGGCACCATTAGAAAGCACTTCAACTCAGGCACAAAAGCCAAACAAGAAGAAAAGCAGCATGATGGAATAAAATGAGCTTCAGGATTTGACTTGGACACTGTTTCCAGAGGCTGTGCCTGCAAGTATGCCAAGGAGTAATGTGAGAATGGTTAGACTCAAGGAGTCATGTGTGAGACAGCCCAGGCGTTCACAGGAGGTGCAGGATCTACTTGCCAGAGAGCCCTTCTAGGGAGAAAAGCCCCAAGACACATCTGGGATGCATGAACTCCCTGTTTGGAGGGGGGGCTGCGAGCCCCACCTCTCTGCTCAGATATCCAGGGCTTTTGTTCTCAGAAGGCAGGCAGGCTTTCCCCAAGACACTCCCAGCTCCGATTTCCTGCTCGGAGATGAGTCTCTCCTTCTTCCAAGCTAATCCTATTTGGTCCTGAACAGTCTGTTTGACACGGCTAAACATAATCTTTGGCACAGGGACACTGGGCTCTTTCCAGCCAAGCTGTGGCCAACCACCAGCTATGGGGAGCAGGCAGTGGTTTTGCACAGGCCAGGAGCAGCCAAGCCAAAATCTATTTCATGGGCTCCAAAAACACTCCACAAAGCAAGCTGATAGAGCCTTTTGTTGACTTGTAGATGAGGGAGGAGCCAAAGCCCCCCCCCCCAAATCCACCAAACATTGACCCACTTGACAGCAGAAGCGACCAGCTCATCTGCCCCAGAGCCAATCCAAGGGGAGCCTGATCCAAATAGTCTGGGGGCAATGCCTCCTATTAAGCGCACTCTTGTAGAGTGCGCCTGACTTGCTCCTGGTGCCAGCCTGGGTCCCTTTGCATTCAACGAGGGCCTGGGAAACGGGCCAAGGCAGGCCATGAGCACCTACAGCCACAGCTGGTCCTTTGTTTCTGACTAACAGTTGGGCTCCAGCAGGACTCCAGGAAAGGGAATGACATCACTGCAGAATGAACTCCCCAGGGATGCCCCTCAGCTGCTCCAAGGATGCCCTTTGCCAAGTTCCACAGGCTTTCTTGCATCCAGGAAGTAGTGATAAGCCTGGCTGCTCTGTTCCCACCCTGCTTGGAACTAAGTTCAGTGTGCCTCTGAATCCCAGGTGCAGGGGAGCAAGCATGGAAGAGGCCTCCTTCCCACAATATGGGCTTTCCATTGAGGCAGCTGGCTGGCCCTTGCAAGAAAGAGGGGATGCTGGGCTGGGCTTGTGAGGCCACCCATTGGATATCCTTAAGTCCACTGAGTCTCTTGCCTTTTAATCCTCAGCATACAAAGAACCTATAAAACCCACCAGCTCTCGCCAGGTGACGACAAGGTCAATATTTGGCTTGCTGACAACTAGGAGGTGATGGCAAGCGGCAGTGAACAAACCAAGCTCCTCAACAGAAGTTGTGTCATGATGCCTACCAGTGCACCAGGTGATGCCAAAGAGGACTTGGCTTGGCCTCTGTTCAGAAGCAGCCTTGTCAGAATGCCTAGCAGCATGACAGTTGCCAGAGAGAGCCATCGCAGGCCTCAAGCAGCAAGAGGGCAAATGTTTGAAACAGTGTTTCAGAGCAAGCCCAAATGCTGCCACGTCCATGGTTGGTGATATGCCAGTCTCTGCTCTCCCCACTCCCTAGATGGAAAAGGAACAGACAGAGTGGAAGAGGAGGGGGGGGGGGCTAGCCTAGAGCATCAATGGGAAAGTCTGTGGATTAAAAGATTGAAATTTACTCTAAATGTAAATCTTAATTTTTTACAAGATGATGTACAGATGGTATATAACACCAGTTAAATTAGCAAAAATGTATAAAATGTGTCAAATAAATGTTGGAAGTATAAGACACAAGAAGGTACTTTTTACCATATGTGGTGCACTGAAGCAAAAAGATACTGGGCTCAGATACATCAGCAGATGCAGTTGATTTTAAAGGTAAATTTATGAATGAGGGCAAAAGCTTTCTTGCTAGGTATACCTGAAGATCAGGAACCAAAAGACTTCAAAATTTTATTTTTATATATGACAACTGCGGCAAGGATACTACATGCACAACATTGGAAAGTCCCAAAGGAACCTTCAATTGATGATTGGTGGATAAAAACAATGGAAATGGATAAACTTATGACTTTACTTAAAGAGAAGTCAGTAAAGTTGTTTATGGACAACTGGAAACCACTCATTGACTTCCTGTATGAGAAGGGAAATATTGGTGTACTGAACTATGGACATGATGAATACTGGTTGATTTAGACTCAAAACACATTGCTGGGCATTAAAATAAATGATAAGGAGATTAAAAAAATAAGTATTACAGAAAAGAATAAGAGGCTGGCTAAGAGACACAATTTTTAATTTGAGCAATTATTAATATTTTGCAGGTGATGTAAGAAATTTAGGTATATTACTCCATGCTTGCTTTATATACTTTAGTTTTTAATTTGTTTTTTATATACTCGTTGGCTTTCTGTTTTAGTTTGAATAAAAAAAAAATGGAAAACAGGATCTGCAAAGCAACGGTGTCTGCATCTCTGGGCTGTGACCCACAAGTCAAGAACTGACCGGACACTGCCCCACCTCCCCAGCCCACCCTGGGCTTCAAGGAGCAGGCAAGTGGGCCAAGGTGCCGGATATTCTGAATCTGAAGGATATTCTGAAGGTCACCGTGCTGGAAATCCAGCCCTGGTGCCAGATATTCTAACCCTGCAGAGAATGTTTGGCATGAAACCAGCATCCTGGCACACACCATCAGGGGCAAACACAAACGGCACAGTTAGCCTGCCCCACCCCGCAGCTCCCCACACACACTTCCAGGCAGTACCTGGTCTCTCTCCTCCCTCCGGCGACTCTCCTCAGCTTGCCTCCGAATATCCTCCTGGATGGCATGAGCAATTTTGGGGTCATTCTCCTCACTGCAGTCCACCACCATTGTGGTGAGAGAAGGGAAGGAAGGAAGGAGGCAATTAGACAGCAGTTTCTCACCTCCTCCTGGCTTACAAATGCACCACAGAGATGAAACCCACAATTGGATGGTTGGGCTTGGCACGTTTCAATTCTCTGAGGGCAGGCCAGCTTGGAAAGCAGCAGGGAGGCCCTGCTGGGGGCAGTCAAGGCATGTGCATCCACCCACAGGGCTGGCCCCAAATCTCCGGTTTGCAAAGGCAGCTCCCCAAATGCAGCTGCTGCTGTCACCCCCCCCCCAGCTCCAAGAACATCGACAGCAGCCTACATTTGCTTCTGTTCCTCAGAGGCCTGGAGCCGGCTCTCCTCCTCCTCCACATCCTGCAGCTTCTTGGCTATCCGGATGTCCCTCTGAACCAGCTGGTTCTTCTGGATGTTGGAGGCGTAGTGCTGCTCAACTGGGGAAGCAACAGGAGAGAAAGCATGAGATGCACCCTTGCTCGCACCCTTGCTCACACCCCTGCTTCCACTGTCCCCCTCTGGCTGAGACGGAGGTCTTCTGAAAACAAGCACTGACTTTTCTAAAGGTCCTTAGAGACCTTTCTAAACAGAGGAGGATGAGGAGTCGGCCGTTCCAGGGGGAAGTGGGTCAGACCAAGACAGGTTCATACTTCCCCAAGTTGAGCCCCAAGGCTCAAGGGTAAGGAAGAGTCCACCAAAGGGGGGGATCAGTGGCAATTCAACTGGGGAGTGAAGAACAGAAGGCAAGCAGTGGCACCTACCTTCCTGCTTGCCAATCAGGTGAATGCCCCCACCCAATATCCTCTTTGGCCAGGCTGGCTGCCCTGCCTGCTTTGTGAAGCTCCTTCCTGCTGCCTGTGACCATTTTCCTTCAGAGAGACTGATGGGACCGGCTCCTGCTAGCACTCGCTGCTGACACTCCCAGCATGGCTGTCTGGCTGAAGAGGGCAGACTGAGAATCTCTTCCAAACAGCCAGCAGCCCTCCTGCCCAGGGCAGGAACAGAGCAGAATTTCCTCCCAGCTCCCCAGTCATGTAGGGCTCCAGAGCAAATGGATGGCAAACCAGCATCCTAGCCAGGAACAACAGCCTCTGCAAAGAAGAGGCAGGGAGCAACAGAAGGACCCCCACGCCTAGAGCCCTTTCCCAGTGCGTCACAGTTTCTGCTTTCTGAATGACTTGGGCTTCTCCCACTCTAACTGCTTCCAGAACAGGGAAACTCCGCACCCCCAGAGGGTTGCAGCACTGCCCATTTGTGGCCTGCATGTGCACCAGGAAGCCCCCCCCCCACACACACACACAAGCTGGCCATCTTAAATGGTAGGGAGGAACCCTCGCTCCCAGGTAAGCCCACTGGCAGGGATGTGCAGCCCCCCTTTGCTTGCTTGCGAAAAAAGTCACTGTGTCTGGCCAGTTTCATCATTCTAGAAAAGGTGGAGTGGACAGACCAGAAGCTGCCAGCCAGCAGAGGCCTCCCCTCCCCGAAGTTCTTTCAAGAAGGAGGTTCACTGGAGAACCCTTTCTGGCATTCTCTGCCTAGCCCCAGGGACACTTTGTCACCTTGACACCTCTGAGGAAATTCTCCCCTTCCAGCAACAATACTAGACACAGTGTTCCAATCAAGGACTCCCCCACAGGAAGCAGAAGCCACTGCACTTCCTATTCATCTGACACAGTCTTAGCTTTCCCCGTCCTCCAAAGAGGGGCTGGCCAGTCTGGTGCTCTCCTTTCCTTGAGGGACAAAATGAAGGAAAGCTCTCCATCATGGCCTCCTAGGACATTGCTGGATGCCACAGGCATCATCTTGTGTTCCAAAAGTCCCCATCAGCCACTGGACCGTCCCAGTTCATCTGCCCCCCGCAACCGCAGACAAGTAGTCTGTCCTCAACTGCTGTTAATCCATCACTGGTTGGGCGTGGAGGTGGCAGCAGCAGTACCAGGGAGAAGACTCTGGCCCACACTCACTCCCATTGGTGCCACAGCGAAGTCTTGACGTCACAGACTGATTCATTAACACTGGTTGTCACAGCCAAAACATTACGGGATGAGCCAGAAGACACCTCAGGGCTGCGGGGAGGACACAGTTCCTTCCAAGAGGAGGCACCCACCTCTACAAGCAACCTTGAGAAGGTCCCCTTTGGAAGCTACATCGCCAGAAAGATCTGCGTCAGGGCAGCCCCATTAAAACCCACAGGTTTGAGTCACAAAAGTGCCAGACTCCATTTAATTAACCAGATGGTCTCGTCACTAAGAAACCAGAGCCAAGTCTCAGAGGCCTCCCACACTTGTGCATACTGGCAGGGATGGCCTGGTGGCCTTGTCACTCGGCTGGTGGCCCACGTCTGGACCCTTCAGAGAACCCCTCAGAGGACCCCGTTGATGCTAAGCACTAGATGAACCTCCAAGGAAGACCCACATGCCCCAGAAGCCCCGGCTGGCCCCTCGCCCAAACCTTACTCTCTTGCTCTTGTAGGCAGTAGGCCAAAGCGCCATCTTCCAAAACGGCAAAGTCACGGCAAACTGGGGAGAGAAAGGACAGAGAATCAACGAAGAGTCCTGTTCTGCTGTGCCAGCCTGAGCCTCAGTCCGCCATGCCTGCTCACCAGGGTCCTTCAAATCACTTTGGGGGCCAGGGAGTGAGGTGCTGCGGCTTAAACCCTTTCTTTGTTCTAGCCAGTGGTGGAATTCAGGGGGTTTGCCCAGGTTCTATAGAACCGGTGGTTAAATGGCCGGGCCCTGCCCACTCGCTTACCTCAGCTGGCTTCGGGGGTTTTTTTTGGCTCCGGCTATGACGTCATAGAACCGGTTGTTAATTTATTTGAATCCCACCACTGGTTCTAGCCCACCCACCTTGAGCATCAGAACTTGCGACATTGCTGGTGGAACAGCCTTGCCCAGCGAAAGGCGAGAAAAGACAGAAATGGAGGGGGTGGAGCAAAGGGATGATGAGACACACCTCTCTTTCAGAAGGAAAGCTATTCTAAATAAACACTGTGCATTGTCCCATTAGCAGCACTTGTTTTAACAGTTATTTTAAATGCTTCTCGCTGCTACAAATATTGATAACCCACCAATTGCTTCCTGCACCTGTTTGGTTCCCTGAGAACGTTGCTTTGTCTTCTTGCAGCCCTCACGCGAAAAGCAGTTTGGCCTTATTATATTGTGTCCATGTTACAGATGGACAACTGAGGTGGAAAGAAAATGTGCTTCACTAAGCTCTCAGAGGTGAGATCCCAAGCAGGGCCTTCCATGTTTGCATGCTCAGTCACAAGTGCAACAGCAACTACTCTGCAGGGTGCTATGGAACACACACAAGAGTGCCAAGTAGGAGATTTGAGGAAGCAGGCACACCTCAATCAACTATCAGCTGAGTTCTGGCTGCAGCTCCTCTCCACCTGCCGAGCCAAGCGAGCTCCTTGCCAGGAATGCAGCCAACCAGCCCGCCCAAGTCTATAGGCTCCACCTTGCAACAGATCCGCACAAAAACTGGATGTGTGCCCAGAACACCCCAGCACCTGCACCCCCCCCCACGCCTAGGAGCCACAGGGTAGCGACAGCAGCAACATTCCTTCACGGCTTGGCTGTCAAGAGGGTGCAGCTCAAGGAGCTGTCGAAAGATCTCTGTCTGCAAAGAGGGCAGCCGGGGTTGTCATGTTCTTTACATAACGCCAGGCAAGATGGAAGGGAAGAAACCTCAGAGGTTACCATCAGCATAAAGGGTGCAATGGACAGGAGGACATTCTGTGGTTAGAGCTAGGGCGATGAAAGGGGGAAGCAGCTCTGGGCTGTGGGCAGCCAAAGGAAAGGGGCTTAGTGCCACTGCCACCCAGAGCAATGTTTGGCCTGACCAATCTCCTGGTGCCTGAAATGTTTTTTTCCAAGAAAATATGGCAGACGAGACAGGGCACAGGAGTAGGACAACTGCATGGCTCCTCAAGCAGGGGCGATGTCCAAGGTTGGTTAGGTCAGGCACTAACTGATAGCCCATGCCCATGGAGGGTTCCTTGGCCAGGAGAATCCTCAAGAACAAATTGCCTGAATGGCAGTGCTCAATGCACCATCAGGAGGCATGTGTGGGGTGCTCGGGGGCCCCAGTGACCTGCTCTAGAACAGCTCAACATGCATGTAGCAGTGCAGAGGCAGATGCTTGTACCACCAAGAGTGCAAGGGGGCTGCTGGATCTCAAGGATGGACAGAGAGGCTTCCATGACTGCTCCAAAAAGGGACCATATGTGGCTCCTTTGTTCGACACCCAGATACCGTTTGGACTGCTCCATCCAAGCCTGGGCCCGTCAGCTGCTGCTTTTGTTGCAGGGCAGAAGCCGGCATGTAATGCCTTGAGGGTACTCCTGGATGTTCTAGCCTGTGGGAATCTCCCCTCACAAAAACAGGAAGTGGGTAATCTACTTTCCAAGATTTGGAAACATAAATATTCAGAGGACAATGCCTTCAACTACAGAGGAGCTTGTTTATCCATGCAGTACCTTATAGAGGCAAATGGGTGTGATCTCTGGCTGGCTGGCACACAAACACTTGAACCACTATGTTTTGGTCAGTCTTTAAGGCGTCACTGGGGAACATGCCACCAAAGAACAAATTATTCACATCTAAAGACCTTGGGGCAGTGCGAGGAGGTGAGAAACTGGTGGAGGGAAAACACTTTAAAACATTCCTTCACACAGTGCAAGTGGAACTCAATGCCACAGGGCGTTGTAATGGTTACTTGACTGATGTGATTTGGACAGTTTCACTTGGTGTTTGTTTTAAGAATGAAACTGTATCTTACAAGTGAGATCTCAGCCGCTCCTTCAGTGATGCAGTTTGTAGATGAGAAAAGAAGAAAAGCTGAAGCAGAGGGGAAGGAAACCACAGTCCCGCTTGATCCTCTTACAACCCAAGAGGAAGCAAATACATTAGTTGAGCAAATCGTGTCCTCATAATGCAACCAGCTGGCTTTAAATCCTCCACCTCATAGCACTGCTCAAGAGAAAGCTCCTCAGCACCACCCACAAGGGTAGGGAGGAAGAAGGTTCTCAAGGACTGGAAGGAAGAGGGCAGCCTGAGGGACACAGGGCCGGCAGCCATATTCCCAGCATCTTTCTGGTGTGTGTGACCCATTTGGCCTTGTGGGTTGGCATGGTCCACTCAGCTCTTTCAGAAAGTATCTTCAACCTGAGAGAACAGGCCTTCACCAACTCCTGTCCCCACCCAAAAACCAAAATTTGAGAACGAGACCCTGATGTGGGTTCCTTTCAGGAGGAACCTTCCCAAGGAGACCCACCAGATTTCCACTTTTGCCCCTGCTGGAAGGGCAGCTAGCATGTCACTCCTTTTGTTCCGGGGTGTGTGTCTGTGTCCTGCAGCAGCCAGGATGTTCTGAAGAGCAGCAGCTGGCCAGGATTGCCTGCCTCACCCTCTTGGCAAGGCAAGAGAGATCTGGAACAAGGATCTCTGGAACAGGATTTGGATAAGCCAATGAAGGCATTTGCAAACTAAAGCCTCAGATTGATTCCCATCTCCCCCTATGGTAAATAAAAGCACCTTACTGTTACAATTGGAAGCAGAAAGAGAAAAATGCAAGTAAAGTGCATCTGACAAGGTCCTTGGGCTGTCAAGGGGCTGCCCCTTCCCCTTGGTAACATGCCAGTCTCTACCACCTCTGGACTAGAAGAGGAGGGGAAAGGAGAAGTGGGGCTGAGTGGTTACACAAAACCTGGCAATCTGCTGCCTAAGGCAACATTTCTCAATTGACCTCATGGAAGGGCTGGCCCTGGACCACACATTTAGTGGTTGGTGCTATTGGACAGACACAGGCCTCATTTGTTCAGAATAACCGGCCTGAAGAAGGGACAGATGATCCAGAACTGAAGAAGGTAAAGCCCACAAAGAGGCATTTACTAGCAAGACAAGCAGGCTGAAGGAGCCCTGTGTTCAACAACAGTCCCAGAAGGGGGGCACCTTTTGCAGCAACTGCCAGAACTCCAAGCCCAGCTTACATACTCTCAGTGCCGTTCTTTTTTCACTGACTCTGCTCTCATTTCATCCTATTCTTATGATTCTGTGCTTCCTAGTGGTTCTCCTGTCCCCACGCCTTCAGCCTTGGGCAGCATGGGGTAGGAGGAAGGATAAATCCCTCAGCACTTGACTGGAGCTGCTGGATTGCCCCTCTTTTTAGCAAGATACCCATAGAGTTTGGGTCAGGAGGCTCCACACTGGACTTGGGGCGATGCTGCCACTGCTGCATCTGCCACAGGCCAGGCAAGCTCTTGCCCACTGTTGGGGGCAGTGCCTTGTGGACCTTCAGCAGTGAGGCTGGCAGGTCTTATTTCCATTTGCCAGATGGAAGCTGGAGGAGGTGTGGTGCTGTTACTGACCAAGCCCATACTGTGGGCTTCCCTTGCATCTGTGTCCCAAGCATGCTCACAACCACCCACCCACTCTCTCACTTGTCCACCCAAGCCAGGATTTCCAGACATTGTGGAGTTATTCCATCCAGGAATTAAATTCCAGGTGAGCTTCTGAAGAGGGGCAACATAGTACTTGGGGTCCTTCCTCTCCCGGCTGTTGGGCCAGAGACCTCACTGATGTGGCTTCAGGCTGCTTAACTTGCAGTAGCAGGGCAGGATCCTCATAAAACGATACCAGTGCAGCCTCACTAGGTCAATGTTATTCCATGTAGGTAACACTGACCTAGTCGGCTGGCAGGAATCAAATCAAACCAAGCCAGGCAGCCAGCCTCTGTTTGGCTGCTGGCCCCATGAGTAGGATCAAGGCAGAGTATTCTGTGCTAACTTGCAAAGAGCCAGGAGCTCACAAATTATGCACTGGATAGACTGAGGAAAGTCCTTTTCCCTCTTGCACAACATCAGAAGCAGGGGTCATCCTCTGAAATTCACTGGCAGAAGAATCGGAACAGAACAGGCCTCCTCTTATGTTCTTACAACTAGAATCAACCATCTGTGTTCCCTGATCTGTCTGCAAGACGAGGATTTCTACATGCTTTCTAAATGCCGGTCACAACTCCTGAAGTGAAAGCATTAAGAAAGGGAGTGAAATCCCACCCCCACACACGCTCCTTAAACACAGGTTGCAACTTGTTATCAAGACAGGACATGACTGCAAAGAACACAAATGCATCTGAGGGTGTGTGCACAGGGAGTGTTTTTCTACGGGACAGAGAGTCTGCTGGCAGTATGCTCAGCTCTGAGATCAAGAACAGGATCCGCTTGTCCCTGCAAGAGGCTATGAGGCAGTAGGCAGAATCCTCTCCAATGGTGGGTTGGGGCAGGGACTCCAGAGATGTTCATTTCTCTGCTACTATCTTTCTGCAAAACTGTACCCAAGGAGTCATGCAAAGCTAAACACTTGGTCAGGTCCCGGTTCCAATGCCACAGCATCAACCGGGCTGCTCTTGCAGGATCTGCTGGCTGGCTGAAAGGAGCAATTCCTTCCAAAGGATTTCCCTTTGTTACTAAGCCCCTGTGAATTCTGAACTGGGGAGGCCACTGGATGGGAGTGAGGGCTTTCTTGGGTTTTCAAACTCAGCCCTGTAGCTAATGGGGGCTGAGCAAAGGACAAGATGATAATCTCAAGAGGGAGGTCAATGAGTCACTTGCCAGAGCCAAGTAAACTGAAGAGCACCCATGCCAGTTCCCAGTTAAAAATCCAAATTGTGGGGGCACAGCCCACTGCAGCATGCCCCACATGAAGCCAGGTCCCCACTGCTTAGTCCTGCTTCCGGGATTGTAATGTATGACAGCATAGGGAGCTCCATCAGTGCACCCTAAGCCATTACATGAGCACACGGCACTGACAAAGGGCAGCAGCAACAGGCTGAGCTCACAACTAGCTTTCAAGGATAAAAAATCTGCATGGTGTTAATTCACCAATAGTGATAACAATGTCATTGCAATGCTACATTGATTAACAGTAACATGCTAAAAAGCCCCTATCTCAGCTCAGACCCCAGCTCCTTCCCAAACAATCTCACTGTTCCTGCATGAACTGCCACCCCATTTCCCAAACAGAGTCCTGGGGGCAGCACCCCACAGCTATTGGCTGCACATGCCAAATCCCAACTGCCCATCATCTGTGACAATTCTGGCATATCCCCATCAGTGAGCAAGGCCACCAATTAACACTTACAGCAAAAAAGCTTTAATGGGGGTGGGCCTTTCTGCAAGTTAGGAAAACACAACCTGCAGGCCCAGAGCCGGATTCCGTTCACCCGCCCTCAATCACCCAAGCAAAACACAGCAGAGCCAGAGACGCCCTTCCCTCCAGGATTCTAAGCCGGATTCTGCCTCGGCTCTTCTGTGAGCCTCCAGGCACACGATGCTGCTGCCGCCGCCAGCCTGCTGTGAAGGCAAGGCCGTGGGAGGCGCCGACAGGCTCAGCAGGTTTCATGGGACTTCGTTCCCAGGAGGCAGATGGAGAAAGGAAGCAGGAGCAAGGCAAGGGCATGGCAAAGGGAGGGAATTCAGGACACCAGGAGCAGAAAAACAAACATGCCCCTTCTGGCTGAGGAAGAGGAGTCAGCAGCTGTTTGGGAAGTCTGTCTAGCACACTGGGGCTGGTCCCTCCCTCCTCCTGAAAATTGCGGCTACAGCTGGCATCACCTGGAGGCCTGTCTCCACCCCCACCTCCCCACACCTGCTCTTTGGAATTCAGCAAGAGAGCTGGGAAGCATATCCAATTTTTTTCCTCCTCCCTCCAAAACAGCAGAAAACACGGGCCCCCCCAATTTCCTGCAGTGCTCGTGGAGCAAGCAGTGGCTATTTAAGGAAAAGAGCAGGATGTCCAACGGGCAGCCTTGGCCACGGCAGACAGCCAAGCTTGCACTCCTCCCCTGCCTGCTGCCTGGTACAGAAGTCAGCAAAGGTAGCTCTTATGAGGGCCAGGTGTGCTGGCTGTCTTGTGAAGAGAGGCTGGCCACCACCACTGCCTTTCAGGAATCAGGAGGCTTCGTAAAGAGAAACTCATCCTTCTGGCAATACTGTGCATGAGGGATGCCTACTGTAGATATCCACCTTTCTGACCCCCTCAATACAGTGAGCAGCCCAGAGTTCTCACCATGGCTCCATCAGGCACCAAGAGTGGACAAGTTTTCTGTACAATCGGAAAAGGAACCCAAGAATGGAAACATCAGATTCTGGCCCTGAAAGACCGCATGAGTCCAGGTGGCACTGCCAGTGGTGACGACACAAAGCTCAGGCACCCCAAGGGTCAGCTCAGCTCAAGCCCGCAAGCCAGCTCAGCAGGAGCCGCCCTGAAGTCTCTTTAAGCACGACATAAAGCTTGCTTTTGTGAGGCAGAAAATTTCCCTTTCCAAAAACAAACACACAGAAAACCACCCCCGCCAGCTACAGTTTCCACAGCTGGAAATGAGCACAACCAGCTCAAAAAAAGAAAAAGAAAAAAGACCCCTGGAAAGCAGGATACACACAGATGCTACAAATGGAATTCATTACCCACAAGATGCAGCAGTGGCCAATAGCTTCAAAGGACGCATTCACCGGAGAGACACCTCTCAGTAGCTGGGAAGCGTGGAGAATGGAACCTCTACGGACATAGGCAGCCTACCTCAGAGCATCCGGAGCCAGGGACAGGCAGCAGGGGAAAGGCTACAACTGGCTATGTCCTTCTGTAAGCCTCCCAGAGCAAAGCTGGTTGGCCGCTGCTAGAAAGAGGAAGCTCACAAGACAAGCCTTTGTGCCAACATAGCAGAGCACCAGCAACACCGCATGCCATTTTTGCTTTAGGTTATTCATGTTCAGGATATTTAGAGACTACTTCTCAAACAAAGATGTTCTCAAAGCAGGTTACATAGCATAAAGAATGAGAAGATGGCTCAACTTTCAAAGAGACAGAAGGGAGAGACAATGCAACGTCCTGAGAGATACAAGAAGGGATAGCTGTTCTATGTTCTAATGTTCACCACCTTAAAGGGTACCTCCTCTTGGCCCAGTTAGCGGGGTGGCTAAACACTATACATAAAGCAATTGCACCAGTAACTGATGAGGCTCCCGCCTTGCATTAAATCTGTCTTTTAATCAGGGCCAGAGACCTGGACATCCAGCGAGTCCCACACTTACCATCCTGAACTGGAGGCAGTTGGGAACTGTCAATTTGGACTTCTGTCATCTTCAGAGCGGAGGGCTGTGCTCTCTTGGGGCTGAAGTGTGGAAATGACCTACAAGAACAAAGACAGGCTGCTGTGAAAGGAACCTGCGTGGGTTTTCCAGATGCCAGAGGCAAGAAGTCCAAACTGAGTGTCTCTCTGGCTTCCAGAAGCTCTGTCAGGCAGGCATGAAGAGTATCGGCTGCCAGACAGGCTTCTCTTAAAAGCCTCTCCTGAGGCCAGCTGAAGAGGAAGAGGAAATGCTTTTCGGCAGAGTTCCTCATGGCTTGGAGATTCACACCACAAAGAGAAGCCTCATTGTCTTCCCAAAGCCCGGCATGTGCGTTTTTAAATGAGCATTTCCTCTCCTCCTCAGTATATTTGTTGAGAGTTATCTGCCCATCTTCCTCTGCGCTTCTTGAAGTGCCTAAAGTCCCAACCAACAGAAGCAAGCACTGGCTGGGTTCCAGAGAGCAGCTTTCAATGCCCCAGGCAGGCACGTGGGATTTATTCTCCCCTTTGAATGGCAGTCCCTGTCCCGCTGCCACCCTGTGTCATCTCACAACCCTTTCTGAAATTCTCTTTGGTGCCAAACAAAGAATACCTCACAGCACTGGGTAAGGGAGCTGCTGCTGATACAACCAAGTCCAAAACTCCCATGGAAAAGGAAAACTCCATGGCAGATCCAGGCACCTAAACTCTGAGTCGCTTACAGAATGGCCATTACAACAGAGAAGAACAAAACACTGCCTAAGCCATTGATGGAGAACCTTTTGGACCTGCCGTGTCAAAAATGCCTAACTTGACATTGCTGGTGTGTCACACACACCCCAAACCAAAAGGAAATAATTATATACATGTTATTTCTTTTTTTAAAAAATAGAGCCCAATCATGTGTGGGACTATGCATTATATAAGAAACAGCAAATCATTACAAAAATAAAATACTAGCAAAACAAACTCAGTTGTTGTCAGGTGTTGATGAACTCTGGCGTGTCACCTAGAACATCGTGGCGTGTCATCTTTGACACGCGTGTCATCGGTTCACCATCACCGGCCTAAGCATTCAGTTCATGCAACCTTAAGCTCAAGAGGCAAGCAAGTGGAGAAGTCTTGCCCTTTTCCTGGACATCTGCGAGTCCCTCCAGAAGACCTGGCCTCAATTCCACCCAGAAGCCAATGGGTCACCTTGGCTGAGGCAAGCCGCTCTTTCAAAGCCACGTCCCTCTCAATGGGAATCAACTGAGGCAACCCCTGCCCAGACACACTATGCTGAACTGGGTGTCTTGTGGGATGTAGGTGGAAGAGGTGGGTCCCATCACACATCTGCTCAATAGATAGCTGGCTGCAGCTTCCCTGCCTTGACTCTGTAGAGCAGACACCGTATCACTGCTGGATAGACATGTCACTGAGACAGAACCAAAAGTAAGGCCACAGGCAGGGTAGAAGAGGGGCCTAGAAATTTTCACTACCACTCAGGAACTAGGATGCAGGAAGGCAGCTTCCTCTTTTCTGGAGGAAGCAGAAGCAAGTCCCGTCAGGGGTCCCAGTGAGATTAGCTGCTGCTGGGAGTCTTCTGGGCAACTCCTAGATTTGTGAAGGACAGCACTCCACAGAACCAAAAAACATTCTCAAGGCCCGTAGACAATGCACCTGGTTTAATAACCCCTCACTAATGCCCACTGCTTTATCCACAGGGATAAAGGACACCTTTGCATAGCAAAAAGTGTGGCCCTTTTCATATTCTCAAAGCTCCTTGATGCTGGAGACTTGTTAACCTGAGGAAATCCCCCCCCCCACGTGGTTCTCAACTTTTGATACAGAAACTCAGAACACGTACAGTGGCATTGGTTGGGCAAGGAAAGAGTGCAAGAGACATTCCCAGCAGCCAGTCTCAAACAGAACTCTGAAGAGGGGAAAACCAAGTGGGAAGCAGGAAAGCAAGAGGAAGAGCATACGAAGACGGAGAAAAGCTGCATTCTACGAATCGAAACTGAAGCTCTGGAAACACAGATGTACAAACAGGCTGACTGCAGAAGGAATACATGGGAGGAGACTTTGGAGAGGCAGGTCACACAGCCAGACTTCCCAGACCAGTCCAACACTCTCCTTCAAGCTATCTCACTCTAGCAGGCTAACTTAGTTGGAGTTAGTTGGAGCAGCTGGATTGTGGGCTGCTGGAGTTGACCAGGGTAGCCCCGTCAAAGCCAGTACTGTACCCTGCTTCCAAGCATAGCCAGTAAGAAGCATTCAGGAAGCCCACAATCATAACATGTGACAGTTGACTCTCACCCCAACCTGGTTTTGCTCCAAGCACTGGTATTCAGGGGAAGTTCCAAGTAGCCATCCACAGACATCTCATCCTCCTCCTGGGGCCTTGTCCCCTTTTCACATCACCTAAGTAAGAGGCCACCACTGCAACTTGCAGCAGAGAAGTCCCAATTCATTATACTGTACAGAAAGAAGAACTTCCTATGGTCCTGAATCAACAGCCTCCCTACAAACACTTTAGCCTTTCATGAGAGCGAAACTGCTCCAATTGCCTCCCACATTTCAGCCCTGGTCATTTTGCACCATTTCCTTCTCTGTGATGCCCTTTTGAGGTGAGTGACTATAGCTGAATAACTTAATAGATTTCTGTACTGCCTTTAGTTTGAAAGCTTAAAACAAGAAATCCAAATGAATCAAAGAACAGTACGAACAACATAAAACAGCTGTCTAAAAGCCAAAGCCAGGGGCCAACTAAGACTGCAACAAGTCAGAGGTAAAGTTAAACCAAAATCAGCCAAACATCAAGCAGAGTGAAAATGTTTTGGCGGCCTGAAAACATCTCCACTTCAGCAATTCCACAGTTGTGGTGCCAGCAAAGCCTTCCAGATGTGGTCACAACACAGATTTGTACAGACCAGTGGTTTCCAAATGTTTTAGCACATTGACCCACTTTTTAAAAAATAAATGACACTATTGGTACCCACCAAGTTTTATGAAACGAAAAGGAAGTTTCACCTTATCAGCTGCTCAAGCCTCTGTTTTTATCCTTTTTACTATGGTGGAGGGGGAGCCTTCTGGAACATTTGTTGAGCTCCATATTCATTGAATTGGGACCATTCTTGTGGCCTTGTGTTCCCCTGCAACTGGGTTTTGATAGGAACCAAGGCATACTTGCCTATTCATTAGTAAATGTACACGTATGGCTCAGTTTTTCTTTCCATAGGGCTCAATACATTTTCCCTGTCAGCTGGGGGGCTGCATTCATTGGATTGGGGCCATTCTAGTGGTGTTGGTTCCTCTTGGCCTGCCCTTTGAAATGGACTGTCACCTACCCACTCATAAATGCACGCCTGCAGCTCAGTTTCACGTTCCATTGGGATCAATACATTTTTCTTGTTCAGCTATCAGCTTGTCAAAGAACAGTACAAACAAAGCAACATAAAACATCTGTCTAAAAGCTATCAGGTTGGACCCCACTGGTGGGTCATGACCCACAGTTCGAAAAACATTGGTTATGGACAGCTGATAACATGAGCAGGGATCAGTGAGAGGGGGGGCCCTCATCAAGCATTCCAGTCCTCTGGTGACGTGTCTGATTTCAGCAATCAATCAACAATATTTATATACCACTTTTCAACAAAAATTTCACAAAGCAGTTTACAGGCAATATACATACATACATACATACATACATACATACATACATACATACAGACAGACAGACAGACAGACAGACAGACAGACAGACAGACAGACAGATCTCCCTGTCCCCAAAGGGCTCACAATCTAAAAAAATGCAGACCACCACCAGCAACAGCCACTATAAAAGACACTGTACTGGGGTGAAGAGGGACAATTACTCTCCCCCTGCTAAATATAAGAGGAGCACCACTTGAAAAAGTGCCTCTTGCCCAGTTAGCATGGGTAACCAATGGTGTTCTTTTGCCAAGAGCCTAACAATTTCCTACCTGAGCTAACTCCCAGGTGTATGGAAGTTAGTATGCCTCTTCGCTTGGCATATTTTGTTCGACTCAGTCCTCTTATCAGTGAGTGGACATCCCACTCCTATCCCCCTTAATGCTAGTGAGCTTCACCCAGTGAAACCAGAATGAGAGGCACTCAAGAAACACCTTGAGTTACACCAAGCAGAGTCACAAATCAGTAGATTGTATCAGGTTTCTATCTATCCAAGGAAGGTTTCAGAAACTACTTGATGGAGGCTGGCACATGAACGACCATTGCAAAAGTATTCCTACCTCTCCTGTTTAATTTCAGGGCTGTAAACAATTGTGCAAGAACCTGAACAAACATCTCCCCCAGATATGAATACTGGTCCCTCCACAACACCATCAGCTAGGCCACCTCCTCTTCCTCCCGCTCTTTCTTGTTGCTCAGAATATCTGGTTATCACTGAATTTACACAATTTCCCAGCAGAGGGTCTGAGTGCTGATGATCCCTTCTCAAAATAGAAAGTGGAAAATAACTTTTACCAAGTAAGGGCATATGGACACAACTGCTGAGCCTCTCCAGCTATACATGCGCATACATGCACCCCTTGCCTCCTTCCAGAAGTGTGAAGTTTTTCCCCTCATGAAGACAGGGACAGCTTCTCCTGCACAGTCTCTGGGCATCTAGCCACTATTAAGAGGTATGGGAGCAGGCTCAGCTCAAAGCAGTAGCACCAACAGGGCTGGATTTATGCACAAGCTGAGTGAGCTACAGCTTAGGGCCTCATATTATGAGAGGACTTGAAATGCGAAAGCTTCAAGCTTCACATAATCTCTTTAAAAATGAGAGACCCTAGGAACAAGAGACTCTGGAAAACGGTTATTTTCATTCCCACGTGATGGAATTATATTAAGGATATTTAAACATAGCTTTTCAAGAAAAAGTTGTTTAAAAAGCGGTTTCCAAAGCAAAATAAGCCAATAGTTCCCTGTTCCCAAAGAGATACAGAAGAAAAACAACTAATAGCCCATGTTCCCAAAAAGGGGTTGCTGCGTGACATCATGAGCCGTCATGATGCCACTGCCAGACGTTCGGCAATGACACAATAACTGCATTGCCAAAATTCTGGCTCACCAACGTCTGTGCTGCTTGGCTGGGAAATGCGCCGCCACACAGCTTAGAGGGAACACTGGCAACAGCCACTAGAAAAGATGCCATGCTAGGCTGAAGAGGGACAGGTGCTCTCCCCCTGCTGGGCAGAAGACTACCCCTGCAAAAGGAGCTCTTTGTCCAAGCCCCCTTGGGCCTGGGCATTTCTTCTTCCCCACAGGGCACGCAGATCTTAAGCAGTCCCAAGAAAGAGTAGAGGGGAAGAAGCTGCCCTGACAGTCTCCTTGGGCCAGTGCTGGTCTCTCGAGGAGCCAGTATTGTTATGATTATACAGTACAGTAATGATAATATGGATGCTGCTTTTCAACAACGAACCATTAGCTAAGCGGGTTCTGCAGCTAAAATCAAAAAGCCGGATTTGTGTGCCCACAGGACTCACAGGCCAGGAAGGGATGCAGAAGAGACGCAGAGGTGGGAAGAGGAGGGCTGGGTGCTCTCCCCACCACCACCACCACCGCGGAAGGACCTCTGCCCACTGGGCAAAGCATCGAGGGTTACAGCTGGAATTCGAGGGCCACGGGGAGGCGCAGCTCACCCCCAAACAAGCATTGGCGCAAAGAACAGCACACACCCTTTGTGGGCTTATGCTCTGGATGGGCCTCCCAGGTGAAGGCGACTGAACATAGCCCTCCGAGTCCTCCTCTCCGGCCAGAAGCCCGAGCCCGAGCCCCTCGGTCAGGCTGCGGCAAGGGCCCGCCCCCGAGGCGCGCGCCCGTCCTTCCCGGGCCACTGATGGCTCCGTCCCTCTCGAGCCGCACCGAAGACTCGGGGGGGGGGTGAGCGGGGAGGTGCCTGACACGGGGCCGCGCCGCAGGCTCCTCGGGGCAGGGAGCCTGGTCGTTCGGAGGCGCGTCGCTTGCTGACAAGGAAGGGGAGCAGCCTACCCACGGACACCCCCGGGGGGCGAGCCTGTGCTCTCGCAAGTTCCGGAAACCTCCCTCGGCGAGGGGCGCGCCCCGGCTGCAGTGCCGGCGCCCAGCCCCTCCTCCCTGGCAGGGTCGCTCCGAGAGAGCCTGAAGCCCCCGCCCCGGGTCGCGTCCTTACCTGGCGGCGGCCGGGAGGAGGCCACGCTCTCGCCAAGCTGCTGCGCGCCGCCTCCGGCTGCCCTGCCCTGCTTGGCGCAGCGCTGCGGCCAAGGGGCGAATAAGCGAGCAGCCGTCGCCCTCCGCCGCTTAGGGGGCTGCGCTGCACTCCCGGAGCCGCCGCCGCCGCCGCCCGTCTGGTTCCCTCAGCCCCGCGCCGGGAAAGGCGCCCTTCGAGCGGCAACAGATCCAGCCGTCCGGCGGCGCGAGCGCACCTCGGCACGCGCGCTCAGGCGTCCGGGCGGCAGCGGCGGCGGCTCCTCCTCGGGGCGCGCTCTCGTTGCTTGCGCTCGCCCCCAGCACGGCACCTCGGCTCTCCCAGCCAGGGCGGCCTCTTTGACAAGCCGGCGGGGAGCTTCTCTCCTTCCCCATCCACCCCGGCGGCAGAAATCTCCGCGAGCGAGCGAGGCACGACCGGCCCACCTTGGAAAAAGGAAGGACGCTCTAGCCCACCACTCTCTCCCCTCCCTCCACATTTCCTCTGGGCCGGTCGCCTTAGTCGGCCTCATGGTGAGCCGCCCTGGTTGAGGAGCTGCCTGGCAGGGCTGGAAAAAGCCACACGCACACCAGAGGGGGGTTCACCTAAAAGCCAGCCCCTGCCCATCAAACAGCAGCCAAACCAAGGAGGAGGCTCCATGGTGATGGGGGGAGAGGAGGCCAGACAACCCTCCCGGTTGCAGGAAGACAAGGCCATCCAAAACATAATACCACCCCCCCCCTACATACAGCAGATGCCATGGCTGGACCAGTTTTCAGGGGGTCCTCAGCCAAATGCCCTCCCGACCTCCACTGGCCTAGATGCAGCCCCCGCCCCACCCCTGCAGGATCACGGTGAGTGTTCTGACCTACTTTACTGGGTTGTACATGTTGCTGCAAAAATGTGTGTGGAGCACTTGGGACATTCTTTATACACTAGTTAAGCAGATATGATGATGATTGGGTGCCTTCTGAGCATGGAAAGAGTGCCCCATTCTGATAAGGACCATAGTATGTAGTTTAGCAAGTTCTTATTTAAGGTAGGGAGGAAACAAACCAAACAGAAGCAACAAACTGCTGTTGTCCTGCCTGCCCCCCCCCTCTTTATGCTGCTTTTGCATCCTTGGTCCTGTCAGGTAGAGACATTCAGCTTGACTCCCTGCATTTGTTTGTGTAAGTTGGACTCTGTGGAAGCAACGGTAATGGACAAATTTTTGGTCCAGGGAATAAATAAAAATAAGTGAGGCTAATGCGGACTGGAATTTGGCTCAGCAACAAAACTGGTTCTAGAGATGGAAGGGTCAAGGCCCAGTTTAAAATGGTCCTGCACAGCTGACTGTAACAGTTAAAACACTGGGCAAAGGAGGGAAGAGGACTGTGTGTTGTTACCTTTGGGAAGAGGATCCTGTGTGTCCATAGACAGCCAGGTGGGGAAATTGGCCTGGCATGTTTGCTGCTGGGACTGGCCTATGCAAATGGGGTAGGCTGTGCCAATACCCTCGAACACAGCCATGATGCTGTGTTCCTAGAGAGGCATAGACCCACACTCCGCTTCCAGTCATGAATAAGCAACAAAAGCCCCACTTAGCTGCTTTTGCCTCCTGGCTTTGCCTTGCCTCCTTTTGAGCATCAACTGTCAGGAAGAGCTGATGAAAATGCAGATTACAGGAACACCTCAATCAATCACTCGATTTACAGCAGCCACAGGCTGTAGCAATCCATGGGCAAAAGTGACACCCCAGCACAGAGCCAAGAAAAACTCAAGAACGTCCAGAAAATAGGGTGGAGTTCATAGCCCATTTCTGAACAGCAGCTGCTAATAAGATGTGGACATAATCATAATGAAGCTTTTCTGATCCGCAAGCAAGTCACATAAAATTCAGATTGTTAATACTTATAGAGCACTTTTGGGGGTGCAGGATGGCTACACCTTCATTTATGTGGATGTGTTTCTTACAGCAACCCTGTCACATACTCCCATATTGTGAAAGAGGAAGAAGAGAGGGATGATCTGCCTAGTGAGATGGCACAGGCTAGATTCAAACCCAGCACCTGCTGTTTAGTGTCTTCCAACTGTAGTGTTGGAAAGTCATTGGTTGCTTTGGTTGCACCTCCAAGAAGCCTGTACCTTCTGGGTCCTCTGAATGCCTCAATTTTCTGGGAATATAGCCCTGCATGGGGCACTTCCCTCATTTTAGAACAGCCTTAGCATTGCGCAGGGCCCCATTGGCTTGACTTCGGGCAGTCGTGTACCTACCTTGGGGCCTGAAGGGAAAGCTTCAGAGAAGAAGACTTGTTGCAGTGCCGTCTCCCAAGGCAACTGAAGACCAGATGGGGTGAGAAAAAGAGCCAACTGAGAGCCACAGGCTGGAGGATTGGCCTGCTGGAACTGGCTCTGTTCTTGCCGACATCTGATAAAAAGAAACCTCTCTGGAGGCTGGAAAGAAGCCCTGGAGAGCTGCCACAAAGACACAGGTGATGCTTCTGGGCTCATTGGACCAGTGCAGCAACAGACTCTGATCAAGGTGGGGCTCTGTGCTTCTGGATTTGGAAGGGATTTGGGAAGGCAATGTAAGGGACAGAGTGTCCAGTCAAGACCCAGAGCACTCAGCTTGTGGAGGTGGCAAAGAGGCCCCTGGAATATGTTGCCCCCAAGAGCTGGTGCCTGTGGGCCCCAGGAAAGAAGGGACACAGCCCAGAGGCCTACAAAGCTGACTCAAGTCGTAGCGGACATGCAGGCAGATCTTGCCCTTCTCAGGCTTGCCCTGGCACAGGCAAAGGGCTGCTGTGATTGTCTGCCACAGGGGAAAGGAGTTGTTACATTGCGTGGAGTCAGGGGCCTGCGCCCTCCCCTCAGGGCTACCATAATATGCACAATCACACACACACCTCACCCCTAGCCTGCTGTGTGCAGCTTGGCTTCTGTCATGCCAGACTTGCTTCCCTTCATGTTGAACCAGGGCAGGGGTGGGGGATGATTTGGGTTGTTAAGTTCCCTGTTATTGGACAGATGGATGGAGGGGCTCTTGCAAGAAGTCTCTGTGGAAGGCTTGGCTTGTCCTATGGGACTCCCTTGTTTGGGCAGCTGAGAGTGGCTTTGGAGTTCCCATAAGACAGGGCTTGCTTGCCAGCCAAGTGAGGGGCTCTGTTCCTCCCCCATTTGTGCACCTGGAGGAGCAGAATCCACACCCAGCTTGCCCACGGCTTAGCCTCATTGTGGCATCAGTGAGGCTTGGGAGGTTATTCTGGGGGAGCCTGGTGAGTAAGGACCACCATGGCCCTGCGGAGAAGGCTGGCATCCTTTTTGGGGGTAATGCATGAAGACTTGAAGGGAGGTGACCTCCTGCACTGGGAAATGCAGTCAACATTGTAAGTGGGATGGATCCTGACCGCCGAATTGGGTAGGTCCAATCTGGGATCAGGAACCAGTTTTGCCAGAAAAGGAGACTGTTCTCTAGGGCAGCCCCCTGCCCCCGTTTGTGGCTGCATTTCTCCAGCCCTGCCTGACAGCCATAGCATTGTCTCTTGATGGTGACTATGCCACCATCAGGCTGTGGGAGCAAGGAGCCGAGGGTGAGGCAGGGAGCCACAGGCCTGCTCAGACAAGAGCCCCCCTCATCAGTTTTCTTTCCACGGAGGCTGCCGGGAGCTCAGGTTGATGCCTTTGTCATTGGCAATTTGTTGAAGGAGAAGGAATGAGGTCCTGCCGTCACTCCAGACCTAATTACTTTGTGCCGCAGCAAAATGGAATGAGGGGCAGGATGAGTCACAGGTGGAGAGAAGTGGGTGGGGGCGGGGTAGGAGCCAGGTCTGTCCTCCATTGGGGGGTTCGAGGAGAAGAGGGAGACTGTGGAGGGCTGTCGACCAGGGGCCAAATGGGGAGTTGATTCATCACCAGCCTTGTCGTGGATGTGCGTAAGCAAGCCCATCTGAATGCATTTGCATCTTGGCGAGGTCTCAGGAGGGGTGCCTGCCTGCCATCCTCAAGTGTAAAGCTGATCTACACCTTCATAAAGAATAAATAAATCTGCTGCTAGGAGCAAGGCTGTCTCTAAATGTTCTTTTCCAGCCCCTTTTGCAGAATGATGCAGGTGGGTGCCTGAAGGACAGGAGCGTGTCCTCAGCTTGCAGCCAGGAGTCAGCTGCCCCATGGATGGCAAGGCCAGGTCTGTCCTCCTCCACATTTCCAGTGCTGGTGCTGGTGCCATTCTCAGCATGGATGCAGGACTGGGGAACGGTACAGTAGAACCCAGGCCTAGCAAGCAGCGGGCCTCAGGTCAGTTCTTGGCATCTCCAGGTCACAGGCAGGAGGGCTAGGAGTGGCCCCTTGCTGCCTTCCTGGGACCTCGGTGAGCCACTGAGAATGGACTAGTGGGTTGACTCTGCATAAGGCAGCCTTGTAGTACTCATGGCACCTGGCACTCCCCCCTTTCATCTCAACCTTGAGAGGCCCCTGGAACAGCTAAAACAGACATCTTAGGTATGCAAACAGTGGGCTAGTGTTAGAATCATGGAATGTCTGGGTTGGGCGTGAACTCAGAGGTCATCTAGTCCAACCCCTCTCTCAGTGCAGCCAACTGCTACAGCATTCCTGACAGGTGACCTTCCAGTCCCTGTTTGAAAATCTCCAGTGAGGGAGAGCCCACAACTGCACAGACCTTTCCAGTCCCAGTCTGCTCTTACATTTCAGAAATCCTTCCTCATGTTCAACCTAAATCTCCTTCCCTGTATTTCAACCCATTGGTTCTAGTCCTGCCTTCGGGAATCACAGTGCCCGCCCCTTCTTCTGCCTGATAGCTCTTCCACGTCCTGTCTCAACTGAGCCTCCTCCAGGCTAAACATTCCCAGCTCTCTTAACCATTCCCCATAGACCTCCCACCAGCTTGCGCCCCACCCCCAAACCTGCTCCAGGTTATCAGTGCCTTTCTTAAAACGTGGTGCCCAAAACTGGATGCAGCATTCAGAGTAAGGCCTGACTAGTGCAGCATAGAGTAGGACTATGACTTCTTGCAATCTGGACTCTGCATCTGTTTACGCAGCTCAGTAGGGCATTTGCTACTTTTGCAGCTGCATCACACTGCTGGCTCATGTTTAGCTTGTGGGCCACAAAAGGCCCAGTCCTCTCCAACATTCCAGTGCCAATGCAGCTACAATGCAGGCCCAAGATAAGGGACCAAATGTTCCAATACTTTGAGGAGGCCTCTGTGACTGGCCCCACATTGCAGGATGCAGTGCACACCAGGTTGACATAGCTGCAAGTTGAATAGGATAGGGCCCTGAGATGCCTAGTATAGATCCTTTTCACACATGCTGCTGACAAACCAGGTTTCCCCCATAATGCCTCTGGTTTCTGTCCCAGGATGTAGGACTTCACATTCTCTCTCTTGAACTTCATCCTCCTGTTGGTTTGGTCCCAGTAATTGAGCCTGTGAAGATTGTTAAGATTGTTTTGCAACCTTCTTTGTCTTCCAGGGGGTCAGCTGTCATTTCCAACTTCACTACCCCCTTATTAACCTGTTAAAACACCCCAGAATCCAACACAGCCATGCAGCACCCCACTTGAAACCACCTTCCAGCTTCACGTGAAGCCATTTGATAGCATGTGCTGGGTGTGGTTCTTCAACCAGCTTTGAATCCAGCTTTGAGTATTGCCATCCAGCCCACATGTTAACATTTTAGCAGAGGCAGTGACCCCCTTGTGTCCTGAGCTTGACATTCATCTCCAATAACCAAGGAAAAAGGCTTTTAACCTGAAATTAGATGCCAAAGGCCAAAGCATGTGCAACCTCCCTGAAACAATCCCCCTCTAACCCAACGTACAGCAAGATCAGTGGGGCACAGACCCCTGAGGGCCCCAAAGCTGGCACCATTATCTGGGCAAGGGGGCTGACCTAGCCCCAAAGTAACTGAGAGTGCAGAAGAGTCTTCTGGATACTGGTTCTGATTGGACGCCTTACCCTTGCCCTGCCTCTTGACATGTAAGGCTAGGATGTGGATGGGCAGCTGTTCCACCCAGTGGGGGTGCCAGTATACGTGCATGCACCCACCCGGAAATATGTGTGTCATGAAAGGGCCTTCAGATCCCCTTAGGATGAAAACAACTTAGGAAAGGTGCTGGGCCAATCGAAGGATGATTCTGGTTGTACGGGTGTGCCAAAGATTAAAGTGGAGGTTCTCTGTGCCAAGACAGATGGCTGCTGCGTCACCCTCGATGGGCTCCGGGCTCTGGCAAACAGGGAAGAGAAATAAACAGACTTGGGGAACACAGTCGTGCAAGAACTTCATCTAACTTTTTTCTCTGAGAAGGAGGGAAAAAGAGACAACACACCTCCCGGGATCTGATTGTAATTCCGCCTCTTCTCCCTCTCTTGGCACGAGAGCCTCAAGCGCAGCAGGACCTCTCAGTCATCCGTCCCCCCAAAGGGTGGGGGAGAGGGGCACGTGGCGTGGCAGAGGCCTCCTTGCGTCAGGCCTGCTCAGCTTCATAAATCAGCCATATCAATACGGGCCATTTCCAATGACGTCCTGCCATTCGTGCGCTCGTGATTTATCGCTGGAAGGTGCTCTCCTTTATTGTATGCCTGGTTTATAAACTTTTTGCTCACCCTCCCTGCCCCCTCCCGCCGCTTGATATTATGCTCACTTTGTGCACCAGGCAATGAGACAGTAAATTTATTGCCTTTGAAAGATGACATCAATGCGAAAGTGCCTTTTGGTTTCGTGTCTTTGGGCAATAAATTCATTGGAGAATCCTTGTTGGGCGGAGACGATGGGCGTGATGAGGTCACGGGTGGATTTCCTATATATATATGTATATAGCCCTCCATATGCACACCTGACAGGGGGCCAATAGCCAGATGGGAGTTTCTTGCTAAGGGGTTGAGCAGGGAGCTGTTGTCGTGAGTTGAGATGAGGAGGATGGCCAAGCTGGGATGGAGCTGCCTCTTCCTCCTCGGCCTCTCTGGACCACTCTCAGTGGCCCTCCCTGTGGCCAGCTCCAGTGAGATTTCCTATTGGCTCTCAGGTAAGACTCCTCTCTTTGAATCTCTTTGGCAGGCAGTGGAGGAGAGCCCTTTGCTTCTGCTCCATGCCTAGGCAAGAAGTCCTCGAGCCTGATAACTAGTTGCTTGAATGTGCAGGCTCCCACCGAGAGCTACTGAGGCAGCTGCTTTGCCCAGGATGGCCCATTCACACATGCAGGCCAGCAAGCGGTCACTATGCACATGTGAAAGAGCCAGCCCTCCAGCCAGGTACTTGGAATGCCTGATGTGCATTGCGCTTGGCACTGTCACTGAGGATTGATGTTTGAAGGAGGATGCATGCATAACGCAGCCCAAGACTGGCTTCGCCTTTGGAAGCCTCATCCTCAGAGAAGGAAAGGCACACCGTCTCCACTGTCTGAGAGCCATTCACTCTGGCCAAAGGCCAGCTGCCAAGCGAGCTGCTGAAGTGAATGAGAGTTGCTCCCTGCAGCGTGAGGGTCGCTTTCAGACAAGGGAAAAGTGTCAGCACCTGGCAGTGCAGTCGGGAGCTGGAGCAGTGCAAACACCGCGAAGAATGCGTGGGGAAATGTCACTCTTTGCATAGCGGTGCTTCTCTTGGGTGCCTCTTGTCTGAACACTGAACCGAGCAGCAGATTTGGTGGGAGAGGGGGGAAGTGACCCCCTACAAGGCAGTAAATACTTGTTAGGTTGGTCATTATGTTTCTGCTGGGGAAAGCATCCGAATGCCGTGGCCCGCTGATCTGGAACTGGCTGGTGGTGCTGGCAGGTGTGGTGCCTAGCACGACTTTCTTCCAAGCCTCTCAAAATCCTCTTGAATAACCCAAAGTGCCCCCCTCTGCCCTGAAAAGTGCAGTGGCCCTTGAGCAGGAGCGGACCTGTTTGCAACATGCACTGTGCATGGAGGAGACAGTGAAACGGTGAGAGATTCTGGAGTCAAAGCCAGAACTGTGTGGTTTTTGACACGGCCGTGGCTTGTCTGTTCTTGTCTTGTCTGCTCTTGCCTGTTTTACTTTAGGCAGGCATCATATGCAAGAACGTATGTTCTCATATGTGGAGGGGGGGGGTCTTTGGGGTCCTGCTCTGTCTCGCAACCTTCCAATTCCTTTCAGGCCACCTTTTTCACCAGCAGCACCTTGATGCTCCTCCCTCATACAGAGGCGATTGCACCATCTTACCCTCTGATGCCAACCTCCACTTCTCTCCCCTTCTTCTGTGGGCTCCCCTTTGCCTATAACTTCTCATTTCCGGTGGGAAAGTGGCAGATTGTCTGGGGAACCCAGATTGTGGTCCTCCCTCCCTCAGGAGGCTCTCCCTTTCTTCCATCACTCAAGCCTAGTAGAGACACCATCTTTTGAGATAGTGCCCTCCAGTCTCAGTCAAGTTGCATCTCCCCTGTTGAAGTTTGGTGTGGATGAGAGAGACTGTCTTGTTTCCCACCACCACTAGCTATGATTTTGCTGCTGCTAATTGCTCCATTGATTATCCTTTTATTGCATGTTGCTATAAGGGCAGTTTTGGGCAGAGCTTGCTTAATATAAATGAATGACAGCATATTGGTGGAAGCCTCCCTGATGAGCTTGTGGGTCCTCCCTGAAGCAGGCTGGGCTGTGGATGTCTCCCATGATATGCCTAGCCTCCAGGGGGGTTTCCCCCCCACTAGGCAGTGCGCAATGGATGTCTCCTCTTGTCTTTTCACAGCAGTCAACAACAATGCAAGGTTAAACCTGGATGCGCTGCATGGCAGGACTAGAGGCCGCCTTCGTCAGGCTCTGCCCAGGTTACTGGGGACGCAGGTAGATGACAACCCAAAGGAAGCAGGTGAGACTCCATTTGGACAATGAACAAATCCAGTCTGCAGGTTCTTGCTCTGGAGGCTTCATGCCCCCCCCCCCCAAAGAGCTTTGCCTTTGGGTCAGCCCACTGGGTCAGCCCAAAGTGGGGCCATCTGATCCAGCATTCAGCTCCCAACGGTGAACAGCCAGCAGATGCCCTACAGAGACGCCCAAAAAGAGGACATGCAGGCAGCAGCTCGCTTCTGCTGCTTGCCCCCAGTAATGGCTATTCAGAGGTACAGTGCCTTCAACCATGGAGGTTCCACTTAGCCAATATGATCAATAGCCTTTGATAGACTTAGCTATCCAGAAGTCATCCAGTTCCCTTTTAGAGCCTTCTAAGCTGGTGGCCCTTTCAGCGCATCCGGTGTTCTTGTGCAGCTCCAACGTCCAGCCAGAGGCCTAGAAAAGTGAAGGCAGGCCCTGCATTTCCCGAGGATGGTTTGCCTGTTTGACTGTCTCGCTCTTTTCATTCCAGATCTTGGACCCAACAGCTTCACTCCGAGAGAGACTGTCAAAGAGGTGAGCCTAACCAGGAAGGAGGCTGTCATGCTGAAAACAAATCCTTCCTACCCACCCCTGCAGTCCACAGAGTAGGGTGGGTTGAGGGTGGCAACTGTTCAGGTCTTGTGACTGTCCCCCAATTACCTGGAAGATTGGTCTTCAGGGCCACGACTCCTTTTCCTGTAGACAGACACACAGCCCCTCCAGCAGAAGACAGAAAGGAGGGGTTTTTTTGGGGGGGGGGCTGTACAGTGGCCCCACAATCCACCAGAGTTCCTCCTTCTGCTGCTCCTGTCTTGCAGCATGGCCTGCGTAAACTCACCAAGTTACAGAAGTCACTCCTGACATTTTTTACATAACTTTTATTATGTTTCACACCAAGTCACGGGGATGGAGAAAGGTGGTAGAGGAGTGTTTTCTGGTAACCGAGTCCCTGGGGCCACTTGGAATTGGACTCCTGGCAAAGCAGGAAGGACTGTACCAGTGGCCCCTCCCCGAGAAAGGTTGGGCTTTCCTTCCCACCCAAAGAAGGGCTCCAGCCCTAAATCAGGTGCTCTACCAACAGACCAGCAGGAGTGCCACTAGCTTGGGCAGGCCAGACCTGGCCTTTTGTCAACTGGTGTAGGGACTGCCACTGTGGCAGCAGAACTCTACATATTTTGTGACTGTGCACTCCTGAGCCTGACCCACTTTTACTTCCATAGACGCTCTTTGGGAATCTCCCCCAGAACACTCTGCTGAGTCGCTTACTGACTGAGGACAGGAAGCAGCACAAGAAACGTGGCAACCTCTCTGAGTGCTTCTGGAAGTACTGTGTCTGAAGAAGGTCCCTCCCTGGCTGCCTCCCCACTCATCTGCCTTTTGGCTCCTTAACTTATGCTATCAGGAACTATCCCAGAATCCTGTACATAGAACATAGAATCCTGTGTGAACTTTCGAATCATGGTGAAAATAAAGATGTGTGTCTCCAAGGATGAATAAATCTGTTTTGCAAAGATTGTATGAAGCAACATGTCCTTCTGTCTGCATTCAGGTCCTGCTCAGGCTGCAGGTGTGGGCAAGGTGCTCTCTGGAGCTGTCAAGCCTGAAATGCACCACATCCTGCAGTTCTTGGGTGTATGAGAGAATAATTGTTTTAAGGCTGCACTTGATACGTACTTACTTGCAAGTAAACCCCAAAGGCTGCACAGAATGATGCTGTCTCTAGTGAGCATTGCTTTTCCCCCAAAGATAGGGATGCACTACAGGCATGTTGGTGAGTTAGTAAGAACTGAACCTGGCTGTTCCAGGCTGATCATCACTTTCTGCCAGCCAAACTGAGACAAGGCCCTCCCCCCCACTTTTGGGCACAAACAAGATTGCCCGTCCTTCGACCTCAAAGGAACACTGCAGCCGACAGTGACAAATGGGTTACAGCGCTCTCATTGATGCCCATCATAAATCCTTGTCTGGCTTGCTTGGGCAATGTCTTCCTATCAGATAGATGAATCACATCCAATTGCTTTGCCTCTTCAGAGAAGACCCAAACTACTGCTAATGAAGAGAGAGAGAGAGAGAGACCATGTCGTTCTCCAAAAGCTGTAACAGATTTGAGATGTGCCACAAATCATCTGGACAGACAGTAAACAAATCTGTCCTTGGCCAATTCAGAGAAAAGAAATGCAAAACATTATTAGTGGAACAACACAGCGAAGCAAGCATTGATACGACATTATCAGCTTGCACTTTCTTGTAACTTCTGAAGAATGAAAGCAGGTTTTGAAAACTGTCCAAAAGAGGCATTGGTTAAGTTCAACATAACCGGCGGTTGAATGGCTGTGAGTCGCTTTGTGGTTTTGCTTAATCCAAGGGCATTTCCCTCCCACCAACCTTCTAGGAAGTTAAATTGGCAGCTCTTCTGGAGTGCAGAGCTATTACTATCTGCAGCCACACAGGCCTGTAGCTGCTTGAAAAGCCAGAACAGTCAAAAGCTGGACATTTTTTGCACAGGTTGCAAGTCACCAAGTGTAGGAAGTTGCTGCAATGCAGCAGAGGCAGACTCCAAGTAGAGGGAGGAGAGGTAATGCAGGGGGAGCACCCTGGGCAGGTCCTGAAGCAACCTAATGCTGTAACTTTTGCTGAAGTGGGGCAGATCTAGGGCCTGTTAAGCAGAAGCCACCCCACTTACGCACATGGGCTGCCTTGTGGTTCATCAGTGAAGGCAGGCTGTACAAAAGTTATGAGATAAACCCTAAACCAGTAGTTCTCTGTTGGTCCAGGACCCACCATTGGGTCATGACCAAAATTCTGGTGGACTGCAAAACTGGTAAGGCCGACTAGGCTATGTGCATCAAGGGTTAAACAACCAGCCTAGGATCCACCACTTTGGTGGTGGTGGGGAGAACTTCTGCCCAATCCCCACTATAACCACAGAAGCTGGCTGCAGTACTAGCAGCGTGCGCGCGCACACACACACACACACACACACGTAAGCATTGGTGATAGGAAGACCCAGGCCCGGGTGGGGGGGGAATAACGCTCCTCTTAATAGTTGAGTTCCAGAAGAACGGAATCAGCTGCAGCTCCCCCGTCCTGAGTCTCTCTGAACTTCCTTCCACTCCTTAGATCTAAGTTGTTGTCCACTAAAAGTTCACACTGCAGTTGGACAAACTATCAACAAGTCATTCACAAGGAGGATTTTATTTACAAAAGACAGAGCACAGACACATACAAGACACCTTTTAAAATACAGATCTAAAGTGTTATACAAACATGTTCCCCCCTCCCCCAAATAGCCAGTTTATAAATTCCATGGAAAAGATGCACAGGAAGTACCCTGTCTAACCTGCTGCAGCCCAAAAAAAAAAAAAAAGGTTCTGCTGCAATCATTGCCCATGAGGCAGCAACCTCCTTGTCCTCACAAATCCTCATCCCCCAACACAGGGAGAGCATTTTCAACATTAAGGAAGGGCTGGGACAGCCCACAACTTTAATGCTCAAGAGCCAGGTGGGCCCCCCCCCCCTCCACTCCAGGTGACAGGTAGATTTAGACCCCTCTGCCCCCTCTTGGCGTGCTGCTGATGCTGGCTTGCTGACTACACAGCTGCTCCATCTCTTCGGGGTTTAATTCACTGTGGGCCCCCTTAGGGGGCAGAAAACACATCACTGTTACGCACAAAGCGCCAGTAACCATGTCAGGTCTGATTTTTTTTAAGTGGCTCTTGGTAAAAAAAAAAAAGCAGCCCCACAGCTCTGGCCCACGGCTCACAATCCCACTGTACAGGAGCTGTTGACTGGTGGGCATGCTCAAGGCAGCGGGAAGGACCATGACGAGTCTGGCGCCTTCACGGACTCCCGGTGTGGATGAAACACCACTCCCGTGGTGCCCTCAGCGAGGAGTGAGCAGGACAAAGCTAAGAGACCTTCCCTGCTGGGCCAAAAAAAAAAAAAAGCAAAGTTAGGAAAGGGCAGCCCCTCTGCAAGACAGGACAGCTGTTGGAGTGGAAGCTCCTGGTTCTACTCACGGGAGGAAGAATTGCTCTTGCAAAGGCAGACATCCATGAGGCCCAAGCAATGAGATCTCACAGACCTCAACCAGCCCTGTTTCTGTTCTGCAAGAGCCATGCCGGAAGGAAGCCCCCACTGCAACTCCCACTGCCTGAAAGACGCCTGTTGCGGTGTAGTGGCCCCATGTCACTCGAGAGCCTGACTTTCAGCACTGGAATGGGCGACAGATGCAACAGCTAGCTGCTTTCTCACTGCATCTTCTCAGTTCTCTTTCCACTCAGGGGATTATTTGGGCGGAGACCTATCAGTTGCCTTCATGAAATCTTAAAAGAAGCCCGTGGCCTTCTGATGTTACAAGCCCAGAGAGCTTTTCTTTTAATCACAACAGTGCAACAAGCTCAGGACTGGTGCTTTGAAAACTGAGAAAGGAACCGGGTCCTGCCCCGCACAGCCTCAAGAGGCTCAGAAAGGTTTCATTCAGTAGCAAACCCAAAACATGCAGCAGGAGGACTAGAAGGCACCAAGCGCCCACCTGCTGAGGCCTGGAACTCCTCTCAGAACAAGGCAGGAATCCACCTCCCCTAACTGGGAGGCCTGATAAGCTCCCTTCCTTCCCTGGCTCTGGGGAGGATAAAAAAAGGTAAAGGTTTCCCCACGACCGAATGGTCTAGTTGTGACCGACTGTAGGGGGCGGTGCTCATCTCCGTTTCTTAGCCTGTAGAGCCGGCATTTTGTCCGAGGACAAGCTTCCGTGGTCATGTGGCCGGCATGACTCTACGCCGTAGCGCATGGAAGGCTGTTACCTTCCCACTGAAGTGGTCCCTATTTATCTACTTGCATTTTTTTTAGGTGCTTTCAACCGCAAGGTTGGGAGTTTGAGACTGCGTGACGCAGTGAGCGCCTGTTGCTTGTCCCAGCTCCTGCCAACCTAGCAGTTTGAAAGCCCAGCAACAGTGGATTAACTCGCTGCGCCACCACGTCCCTGTGGGGAGGATAGGAGACAGCATTCATATTGTGCTGGGTTGAGGATCAGGCAGATGACAGCTTAGTGCAATATAACACTGCTTTGCGTTATCAGATTTGCACAGAGCTTGGGTGGGGAGACCACCAGTTATGGGTGGCAAAGAATTAAAGTAAGATGGGGAACCGTCCAAGACTCTACAATATTTTTTGGGCTGTTTAATTTGCTCAGAACTCTGGAGAAGGCTTTCCCCATGGTACATACTTCTTATTTCCCAGGTTTTTTCATGAGTAAATCTTTACAAGAGATGCTATAGACCAAGCCTCCCCTACAGCATTTGTCCAAATATCACAGGGAAAGCCACAGGGAAGGGAACAGTTCCAGCAAGAAATGCTGGCAGTACTCTCATTGGGGTTAAGGATTGGGAGGCTGAATCGAGAGGTTCACAGCCCCCCCCCCCGGCCTCAAACTGAAGAAAGATCATTGGGGCAGTCCCAGCCTACAGAACAAGACGTGCACAGGGAAAATGCCCTGCACTCCTACTGCAAGAGCCATTCATAAATGTCAATCCAGGAACAGCAATGAAACCTGTACCAGCAAGGACTTTAGCGAAAGACTCTGTTTACCCTCGATGGCCATCAAAAACATATATGATTCATCTCAGACAAGGAAGGCTTTGTGCTATGAAAGTTTTTCTTTTTTAAGAGATCACTTCCAAATGCATGTACTCTGTACAACTGAGTGAGTCTGGTTGCAGTGCAAGAGCCTGCAGCAGGAATAAATTGCAGACTTTTTGGTCCTGCCTTCAGCACTGTTGTGCAGCCTCTAAAGGAGGAAAGAAACATGAAAATAATGTATCTGTCCTAAGGGGGGAATGGCGTTTTTAAGAGAGGAATTCGGTTCCAAGAATGGGTTCATGGGTGTTGCTGGAGGGGCATGATCCTAAACATTTCAGATGATGGGATCCGTGCGTTGTAGACATCAAGTGGGAGTACGTTATGAGCAGCCCTAACCCTATTGCTCTGCCTCACAAAGTCAGGGACTGCATGATTGCCAGAGTCATATGCCCCCACGTCCTCCTCCAAAAAAGAAAGCAACAGTTCCTTCAACAAAAACTTAGCAAACCCACTAATGTTCTCCTATCTTTAAAAAGGCATCCCCAGTATCCACGGTTTCAGGTATCCATTGTTTTTTTTTGGGGGGGGGGGGTCGGGTCCAGAACAGAACCCCAGCAGATTCCAGGGCATGCCTGTAGTCAGTACAAATGTCTATACTGTATTAATATCATCAGTACAAACTAGCCTAGAGTAAAATCTGAAAAAAACTGGTTCTACAGCTTTATTTCTTTATTTAAAAACATGTATCTCACCTTTTAGCCCCCTCAGTGGGAACCTCCAAGGCAAACCAAAAACAGCTATTAAAACAGTAAGGAACAGTGCAGAAACCCAACTGAAGTTCCCTGTGGGATTCAGACTGAACTAAGGAAGAGCCAACAGTGGAGGGAGTCTATTGGCTAGTGACTGAGATGTGACCAACTGCCTCAATCCCCAATATTAAGACAAAGAAAAAAAGAAGGGCAAACATCTCAAGTATTTAGTGGAAAAGGGAGAAGGCAAGAAGTATGGAAAAGACTGATGACTGTAGCAGTGATGCATGTTAAGGCAAGTTGTGTAGCCTGGATCTTAACTGGCTAAGGGAGCAATCCTAACCTGGAGTCAGGTGAGTCCTTTGAGTGAGTGAATGAGTGATCCAAACATGCTTTACAGTGTGTTTGCAACACTCCTGGGCCAGCACAAAGGATTTGGACTCGCTTGATTCCAGGTTAGGATTGCGTCCCAAGTCTATCTTCAGCCTTAAGGAGCAGCAGCAAAAGGGAGCAGGAGGCATTTATGAAGAGAAGAATTTTGAGCTAAACGTGGCAGATGCCCCAATTCTTTCCACAGTCAACTTCCAGCAGGGTCCACCACCCAGCACTTTGGTGGTGGTGGTGGGAAGAAGTACAGGGTCCCTGAGAAGACCTGGTGATTTCAGAATTGCTGGAGAAATTTACGTTGGAAAGCAGATAAGACCCCTGCTAACTGGGCAAGAGGCACTTTTTCAAGTGGTGTCCTCTTATATTTAGCAGGGGGAGAGCAATTGTCCCTCTTCACCCCAGCACAGTGTCTTTCTCCTGGCTGTTGCTGGTGGTGTTCTCCATTCTTTTAGATTGTGAGCCCTTTTGGGACAGGGAGCCAGTTAACTTTAATGTTATTATTTGCCTGTAAACCGCTTTGTGAACTTTGTGTTGAAAAGCGGTATATAAATACGATTGATTGATTGATTGATTGATTGATAAGAGGGGCCAATTCAAAGTGATGTTTTGGCAACTAACAACCCTGAACACCCGAGGCTTGCCGGCTGCCGCTATCAGACGTGAAGTTCTAACTGTGAGAGCTGATGTGTGATGGCAGTCTGGTACACAGGGGGCAGGTTGCACCAAAGAGCTCCTTAAGTGGAACGGGCTGAGCGACACAACACTTTGGCCTGCTGCAGTAATATCTGGCCACTAGTCCCCAATGTACGAAAGGACCGAGGCCAAGAGACATTTGTCCCTAAAGGGAGGGAAGAACTAAGTCATTCCTTTTGTCCCTCTCCCAGTCCAGCTAGTGATTCAGTGTTCCTTCCCACACACAGGAGTGAATGTTCTGCACGGCAACAGTTTCAAAAGAAAAGTGGAGATAGCCAGAGGTGGGAGGGCAGGACTTTGGAACCAGCATGTTGCAAATCTGCACAACAGGCTGCAGGGTGCTGACCAGCAAAGTCAAGAGTACGAAGGTCCCAGACCTTCAGGCTGGTGCCAGCGACGGAAGCAGGTCTTCATTGTCCTCTTCTGGGATGCCTCCATCCACGGGCAGCACAGCCTCACGGCTGGCATTTCTGCTGTCACATGTGATACAGCCCTGACAAGGAAAGGAAGCAGCCCATTAGCATTCAAATGTGTGAACGGTGCAGAAGCCACTTGCACCCACCTTGCAGTCTCACCTCAAAGTCAAGGTACCCCCTGTTAGGCAGGGATGCTGGGGAGACTCTGCACCAGGCTTTGTCTCTGCACCAGAGACTCAGGCATTTAGGCGAATACAAGCGCCCTGAGCACCAGGACTCTACTGCTCAAATCAAAACCGAGAAAGCAGCCATTTGGATTCTGGAAGGCAATCTTCAGGACACAGGAGGACCAGATCCCCCAGCCAGACTTTCCTTCTTACCTGGGTGTTTATTTCCTGCGGGACTGTCCCGGTGCGAATCCAGGGATGCACTTCAGCCAGCTCCTCCTTCTGTCCCTCCGTGAACCAGGGCTGCTGATCCTCCATGGCAGTGAGTTTCTCTAGGTCCTCCTTCAGCACGTCCTCTTCAATTCTGCACACGAAAAGAGAGGCTGCTGAAAATGGCAGGCAACAAACACAGCTGAAATCCTGACTGAATGAATCGCTTTCCCCTCCAGAATCCTCTGCACAAAACTCAGCTAGGAGCCACTAACGAGAGCCGTAAAGGAGAGACCATGTCGGTACCGGGCCATTCCTAGGCGTGCAAATCCTTGGGGCCTACGAGAAAAGCCCCTCTTAGTTGGGGTGGGGAACCTGACTATTAACAACTTTTCTCCCTTCCCCTAAAGCAGACTTTGGTGTCTCATGACCTGGATGCCCCATGCCTACTCTCCACTCAAGGATCAATCAACAATATTTATATACCGCTTTTCAACACTAAGTTCGCGAAGTGGTTTACAGGCAAATAATAATAAAGTTAAATGGCTCCCTGTCCCAAAAGAGCTCATAATCTTAAAAAAAATGCAGACCACCACCAGCAACAGCCACTAGAAAAGACACTGCGCGAGGGTGAAGAGGGACAATTACTCCCCTCCCCGCTAAATATAAGAGGAGCACTACCTGGAAAAAGTGCCTCTTGCCCAGTTAGCAGGGGTTGACCGAGATCACAAGAGCTTTCTGTGGTCATGTGGTCAGGAGGCCACTCTGCAGATGTCACAACCAAGACCTTAAAAGTAGAGCTTTGGGTCCCACAGACCATCCACTCCATTGCCATGTCTCTTGTCAGAAGCTACCACCCAGATGCCCCAGGCACTTCACAGCCAAGACAACACGTGGCCCCAGGACCTGCCAATCAGCAGCCCCTCATGGCTCACACCACACCTGAACAAATGATAGGGTTTGGCACCAAGGGTTTAGCTCTTTCTCAAGGCTGCCAAGACAAGAGATTGTGTTGCAAACTTTTTGTGCTCTGAAGCCCATTGGTTCATTAGTCATTGTTTGGCGGAATCTCCTTACCATGCTAGTCCTGATTTTGTAGCCATATCAGCTTCACTTGAAGGCAGCAAATGCAGTGGATCACAGAGAGGATCCAGCCAGCCAGCTGCAGCCTTCCACACTCAACCGCTTGCAACCCACCATGATGGCTTTGGCAGGGCCAGAACTTGCAGATCTTGTTCCGCCTTCCTTACCTGCTACTAGTTAACCCCGTTCAAAATTCTCTCTAGTCATGCTTATTGCAAATTCATTCTAAGCCTTGCGTGTGTTTATTCAGCAAAATCTGGGTATCTTTTGAAAGTGGAGAAGGGGCACAAGGGCGACCTCAGGCCTCTCCCTTAGTTGAGAGGCCTCCACCAGTTTCCACAATAGTAGCCAGTGAAGCCACCTGCTCTCTCCAGCACAGGTGGCCCAATCCATGCAGCTCTCTCTCCACACCAGACTAGGAGGGTCTCGACTCCTGCCCCCCCCTTTAGCTACCCTTCAGTCTGGTTGCATTGCCTTCCTGAAGCGACAACAACAACCAGATGTACCAGGTTTGGGATATTGGAAGTGAAAAGGTATTCCCTCACCGTTTGGGTACTTGGTAGGTCATCAGGATGGGCTCAGGCAAATAACCAGCCGCTGTCCATGCTGGTCTGGCTGGGTGACAAGCTGTCGCTGGTCCCTTTTCCTCTTGCTTTGCCTTCCCTCTTTTCGAGACGGCAGAGGCGTCATTGCTGGCAAAGTATTTACTGCTGTTCCCGCTGCCTGCAGAGATGTGAGAAGTGGGTGAGCTGAACTCATTTCTGTAAGGGCCAGGCTGAGGGCAGGCCTGGAGAAGACAACTTGCAAGTCAACCCCTGCAGCTTGCAGCCTGTCTTGGATCCTGAGAGCAGCCACTCTGGTAATGGTTGGCTGCAGGGTCCTGGTCCCATCCTTTCACAGCACTGAACCACTACCCTGATTCTCATGGCATTGGGTGGGCCAACTTCAGGGGGGGACGGACTGGTGTCTATATCTGCAATAGAGCAGAAAGCCCCGCCCCATTAATGGGCAATGGCTCACACCCAGCACTCATGTTTGCTACAAAGCCAAAGCACCAGCCAGGGAAGCAGCCATGCCTTTGGGCTGGCCTGGGTTTCTGGCCAACTAAGCCAGCAGCAATACATGCAACAGGGGAGACAGGCAGGACTCCAGCTCTTGGCCACTGCTACTTGTGTCACACCTGCTGCAAGCTGACCACACATAGGCCGGAGGAGGAGCTGTGGCTCAGTGGCAGGAAGGCCCAGGTTCACTCATTTGCAGCGTCTCTGGAAGGATTGGAAAAAGCCCATTTTGCCTGAGATGCTGGAGAGCTGCCGCCTGCCAGCGTTGAAAAAAAAAATGGCTCCAGGGCCTGATTTGGTAGCTTCATGTGCTCAAAGACCGTATTGTAATGAAGATACGAGGGCAAGCTGAGCTTTCAACTCTCTGTACTAGAAGGGAGGCTGCACTCTGCCTTCCAGCAAGCCAAGTCTCCTTTTCTGTGTCACATGCAGTTTGGAGTTACATAGCTCCTCCTCCTCCCTGCCCCCACCCTGCTCCTCCACCGTGGAATGTTTTCTGGCCTACCTGTGGCACAACCAGATGTCCCATGGGAACCAGAGACCAAGGACCCAGATTCGGCAGATCCAGAGCCCGATTCTGCAGAGTCAGTTCCAGACTGAGCGTCCTCCAGGAGCAGCAGGTCAAGCAGCTCGCTGGACACAGAGTGGCCATCCTGACTACCATCGTCCTCCCCTTCCTCCTCCTGCAAAGGAAATCAGACAAACCCACCCCCCAAAAAAGTTATCTCTGGGTTCACATGGAGGCACTTAAGCTTGCAGGTGTGAGAAGCACTTCCTATCATTCAGCAGCCGATGATTCTGAAAGCAAGAGATTCTGGCCAAGGACCCTAGAACACCCCCTCCCCCAAAGCTAGGCTGGAGCCCATGGGGCTTTAGTGTGCATCACAACTCAAGGATCCCTCTTGTCACTGGAGACAGACAAGCAGCAAGTCTCCGCTATAGCTGAGCACTGCAAGGGGGAGGATGCCACATCACCCTAGATGTGACGTCCGCATCACAGGGCAACACACTGTTTCCTGCTCCCCTGCTCTGCTTGTACCCAACTCAGCAACCACGCAGGGACCCTACCCATCCAAGGTTCAGCGGTGCCAGCTTGCCCGGCCCAATCTGGATTCAGGAGCCACCATTTTCTCCTTGCCTGCAGAACTCAGATTCCTACTTCTGAGCACAGAGTGGAAGCCGGAGAGAGGCTTTGTTTATGCCCATGAATGGAAACCGACCCACGCGAGTCCCTGTTCTTCACTCTTTAGCGGCATCCCTGGGAGACAGAGGGAGTAATTAGAGTGCTGTCTTCTCTGAGGGGGCTCCTGACGGAGCTGGAGGGACCAGTAGAATGGGGGGGGGGAGGGTGCCAAGTGCCAGTTTCAAAACAAACCACCACAACAATAGCAACAGCGCTCAACATGCAGGGAGTCACCCCATGCCCAGACTGGACCTTCAAGCCACAGCCTCACTTCCCAAGCAGAAAGGATCCACAGCCAGCATTACAAGCCTCTTCCTTCCAGCAATGAAGGAAAAAAAAAAAAAACCTCTGCTGGAAGCGAGTAGCTGCTTTGCACTGAGGCACCCACGTGAGCAGCCACCCTCCTAATTCTGGCTCTGCCTGATGTGAATCTGGGGACTTACACACTTGATCTCCGTGCTGGTCTCTGCCTGGGTGTTGCTGGGTGGCTGTGGCTGTGGTTTGGGCAGCTCTTCCTGAAGCAGGTTCAGCTGCAAGGGGGAGCTGCTGCGTGAGTTGCTGAAGAGCGGGGGCTGGCCACCCGAGACCTCTTGATGCTCATCCTCAGACAGAGGTGTGGAGGGCAGGGAGGCAGGCTCCACAGGGTCTGGAGCTGTGGGGGAGGGCACGGTGGAAGGTGGGACGGGGGGGCATCATGGTGCAAGGGTAGAAGGTGGATGAGCAGGGTTGCTGGGCAGGGAAAAAAGGCTGAGGGGGAAGAGGACACACTGGGTAAGTGTGAAGCCACACAGTCATGAAGCTGCTTCCACCTGGAGCAGGAAATGCCGGGGTGGGCTGTATGCAGTATGGCAGGCAGGAGGGGAGGACAGGTGCTGCCACTACTGAAGGCAAGGCCAGGTCCCCTCCCAGGGGGGGGCAGGGGAAACCTGGGCACTGTGTATGGATGGAGAGGAAATGCCATGCCAGAAGGGGTGGGGTGGGGTCCTTCCCCAGGACCCCAGGAGGACTGCTCCACAGTCACTTGCTGCTTGCTGCTGCCGCCATCTTTGATGTAGGAGTTGCTCTCCGACGACTCCAGGGGCCTCTGGCGCTTCCATTTCCCTTGCTTGCCGTTTCTTTTGCAGCTGTCTGGGGTACTCTCTTTGGAAGGAAAGTCTCCTAAAGAGGATGAAGCACACAGGCAAGAAGATGCCATGAAAAGTCAGCCCAGCAGCTGCTATAAAACTGTGTGAGGTGCTAAGTGCCGTTAAAAGCAAGGAGAACCCCAGGTGATGGGATGATTGCACAAGCACCCCTAGTCCCTTGGGCATGCTTGAAGAGTCCAGCCTTCAGAACAGCCAACCAGCCGCACACAGTTCTTCCACGGCTAACCACCAGCAGACTGTCTAATCACACGTATATGGGCTTAGTGAGCCCTGGTTTGTGCAGAACTCAGGGTGCAATCCTACACCTTAGAAACACCAGTCTGAGCAGCATAGGATGTGGAATATGGCCTCAGGCTCCAATGACACTAAGCACACCACCAGTCCTGCCATCATAGCCCTTGCGCTCTTGTTTTTCCCTCCCCCTTTGTGAGGGATGGGTTGAGAATATGAAGGATGTTGATGCAACTTTGGCTTAGAATCACACTGCTATATTCTAGATGCACCTTTCATTCTATGTTACTCTTAAGCCGAAGCGCAAAGGAGACTTTATTTTAATGACAGAACAAGGCTCCTATTTAAGAAGAGAATAAGATGTGTCAAGTTTCCCAGCAAGGGACCAGAAAGTGATCTTTGCTTCAATATTACTTCAATAGAGGAAGCAATCTTTTTTGCCATTCTGAATCAGAGTTGTGACAAATGTAAAGGACAGAACATTGGGACTTACGTGATGAGTTTGTTCTCTGTAGAGAAATGGGGGGGAGGCTAGTCCTTCTCGCTCCAGAAGACAGGGTCAGATAAGGAAATGACAACCTGAGATGACCTGGGAGGTGGCTGTGTGCCCAGTTAGGAAAATTCCCAACCTACAGGTAACATGAGGCCTCAAATTTAACCTAACTTGACCAGAGAAGAGCAAGAAGGGTCCACCCAACATGGACCAGAAATCCTGAAGGGAAAGAGAACCCTACTTCCAAATCCCACATGTGGTGCCCGTCCCCTCCAAGTACTGAAGGAGTGGAACACCAGTTGAAGTGCCAGGAAGCTGCTTGACTTTGCAGTGCTCAGCTGATCCTTCTCTTCCCTGCATATTGGAGGGGGCAGGTACTGCTTGAAGCAGCCTCCACCCCCTCTGGTAGTTGGAGGGGCTTAGCCCCTTGTAGCCCAGCAGCTTCCCAGCCCTCACTCCTCTGATAGTTGGAGGCATGTTGGGCTGCTGCAATGCTTCAAGTGGCACCTGCCCCCTCCAATATGCGAGGAAGAGGGTGATCGGCGGCGGCAGAGGGAAGGGTTGCGCGCCTGGAGGCATTTGCCCCACTTGATACCCCCTAGATTTGGCACTGGGCTACACCGACGTTGGGGAAGGCTTCTGTGCCCTCAAAAGCAAATCTGCTGTCAAAGTGCCTTGGTTGGGTGGAGATGCAAATAAATCTACTACTGGAATGCTGAAGCATCAACCATTTCCTGAAACGCCCTCTTGTCAAGATCAACTAATAACAAACATTTATACAATTACAGAAGGCGACATCTGCAAGGGACCTTGGTGGTCATCTGATGTTATGAGGAAAACGGAGAGAACACCAGCTCTTCCTTCAGAACCGACTCCATGGTCTGGGTTCATAGTAGCGATGCGAGCCTGTGTCTGTTCGCCATCCAAGAGATGTAATGCAGGAAGTGCCATAGTCACCAGATCTGGTATACAACACCTTCTTGAACTGTGCGAGGGTCCACTGGTCAGAGGCACACCTCCTTCGCACACTGGTGATAGCTGGAGCCTGCACTGGTGACAGCAGCCAGCTGATGCTCGCCTCATTGTCCTTTCTGACTGGAAAAGCCTTCAGAAGAGGACATGGTCTCCACTCTTGCTCAAAGATGTGCTAATGGAGTGAAGCTTTTGACCAGGCCAAAGAAAGGGACCCTCTTCCTGAAGCCCCCTCCCTCTTGCTTCCGCAAGAATGTTGGCAAGATTCTTCCCAAAGAGCTTTTACTTGCAATGCTGTAGCCACGAGGTGAGATCTCAACTGATGGTCGACCTCCCGGTTTTAAGCCAGAGGCCTCAGCTCTTTTTAGCCTGGGTGAACAGGGCTCACAACTGGCATCAAAAGGAATCCAGATGAGCATCGGTCAGAAAAGCCACAGCTCTGCAAAGTTGGTTCAAACCCATGCATTCCTTAGGGGAATTGCAACCTCTTGGGCCATGGGAGAATGTTTCCATTCCTTCTTGCTGAAGGCATGTCCTGTACAAGGAACAGCAGAATCCTGTGGCAGAGCCGATCCAGTGGTCCTGCTCCTCCTTCCAAGCAGGGTTGAATGGAATGGATCAGCCTAGTGGTTTCCTTCCCCTGTCACCTTCTTTTGCCTCTTCTCCCCAACTCACTAATAGTAAAGTTGGGAGGAGAGAAAGTGAGGTAGAGAAAGAGTGAAGTTCAAGAAAGATCAAGGGGTTGATGGTGTCCTTTTGAAATAAAAAGCCTGTCTGGAGTTAGACCGTACCAGCTCTGATGGCACAGTTCCTCCCAAAGCATCATGGGAAGTAGACTCCTTACTTGGTCCTGTCTTCTGGAGCAAACAGAAGAAGCAACCTCTTCCAGGACTCCCTCCATCCCACTGCAAGAGAGGAGCTGTAACAATGCAAGCATGTCTACCTAGAAATACAACTTCCTTGTTTGCCAGTGCCTCTGCTTGGGAAGAGGTTCCCTCAGAGGAAGAAGAAATTTAGCCCTATATGCTTGTTCCTACCTCGCTCTTGAGAAGGGGTCTGCTTGCTTCCAGTTCCTCCCTGCTGAAGGTAGGACCTGTAGGGGGACAGCAAGATCTTGTGGCGGAAGCGGTCAACGTAGTCCTGCTCCTCCTTCTGAGTGTGGGCTGACAAGATCTCTTTCGTGAGCCCAACCAGCCTGATCTCCTCTGGAACCACACTGGGAGTACAAGCAGGGGGCAGCTCCAGCGGCTCGCTCTGCAGAGGGGCCTCCTCTATTGCAGTCACTTCTGCAAGGAGAAGGGAAGAAAAAACACCACTCAATTCCACTTTTTCTACAATTAGCCACACCCTGTAACATCACTTGCCATCAGCCAAATATTCATGCAGGTGCTGCACTAGGGTACTGGGTGGGAGGAGGATGCAAGGGGGTGGGAGCCATGGCACAAACATGCCCCCTCAAATACAGCATCTGAATCAAAATACAGCATCTATCCCGCTGCACAGAAATGACAACACTGGAAAGGGAGTAGTCGTTTCATACTCCGGCCCATCTGGAAATGAATGCTCCCTTCTACCCGTGTGCCCATTCAGGTTTGCCCTCAGAGACAAGGCAAAGCCCTAGCAGAACTTCTTGCAGGGGGACAGAGTCACGTATGACCACTACTAAGGAAGAGATCAACATTTGTTCATGCCAGTTGGTGGCCCAGTTGCTCCCTACAAAATACAGGAAGGAGCAAATCACAGGGGTTTGTGAGAAGGCTGCACCCTTGAAGAAACAGGCATCAGTCTCTCCTTTAGATCTATCTGGCTTTAGACAGGTAAAAATAGCATCCAACTCCCTCAGCAGAGGGCAATGCCTTCAAATGATCGGTGGAACTCCTTGACACAGGATAGTGGCCTGGCCTAGTTGCCTTCAAAAGGGGATTGGCCAGATTTATGGATAAATAGCCCACCACAGGTTACAAGTCATGATTTACTATATGCAGGTTTCAGAGGTAGCCCATGTAGAATAGGTAGCCCAGCCAGGTGCATAGGAATAGCAAAAGGATAGCGGTGTTTTGTTGTACTGAATGCTTCCTGAGGCATTTGATGAGCCACACTGAGATGCAGGAAGCTGGATAAAGATGGGACCCTGGCCTGATCCAGCAGGGCTCCTCTTATGTTCTTACACTGGAGAGGAATGTGTGTGTTTCTGCTGGGGCACCCACACACTTCACGCAGATACCAGCATGCACCATAATCCAAACCAAAGATCAACCTCTTGCTTGAGCTTCATTTGCTGGCACTTGATTTCAGAGGAACAGAGAGCTTTACAGTGCTTGTTGCCAGGAGGGAGGGGTGGTTAAGTGAGAAGACCAAGGTGTTGCATCTCATAGTGTCAACATGTAGCTCATCCATTCTGCTCCATTTGCAAGAAGGGAGCTGCCAGCCCAACCTACCTGACTCGGGGTGTGGGACGTGGACGATGGTGCTGCTGTAGCTGCACTGGCTGGTGACGGAGACCACGCTCAGAGCTTTGGCCGTCAGTGCCAGGTCTGTCATGGGGGGACCCACCACGGTGGCCGGCGCCTGCGGCTCTATTGCCTCTTCGGGCTTGGATATGACAGGTGGCTGGGAAGTAATGGAGGACAGTCCGGAGGTATCTAGTGGCAACAGAGCAAATCTCAACACGGTGGCAACAGAAGAGTCAACAGAAATGGTTTACGAGGCTGCCTGGATGCTGAGCTGACCGAAAAACACAGTCACTTCCTCTCCGGCTCACGGCAAGGCCACGGCCAGGGCTGGAATGGAAGTCACCGAAACGTTTCAAAATCTTTGCGAAGAGCTAAAGTTTGTCGGTGGGAGCATGAGTAGAATTATTCGCCAGCAACACTGCATCTTAGAGAATAGAATAGAATTTTTATTGGCCATACATGGAATTGTACCATACATGGAATTTTACTTCGGCCCCAAAACTCTCACATATACCTTAAACTAATAACAATACCATCACATTAACAAGCCCCCACTAACTCTAAACTTATCCAAATCAAAACAAAAACATCAACATAATCAGCTATTCAGTAGCCCAATAGCATGGGGAAAAAAACTGTTCTTGTGCCTGGTTGTTCTAATATACCATGTCCTATAACGATGTCCAGAGGGAAGAAGTTCAAACAGATTACGGGCAGGGTGAGAGCGATCTGCAACAATCCTCTCTGCTCTTTTCCTCATCCGAGCAATATATAAATTGTTCATAGAGGGTAAGCTGACTCCTATTATTCTTTCTGCAGTTTTGACTGTCCTTTGGAGTCTATTCTTATCCTGTTTAGTCACTGAACCAAACTGTTATAGAGTTAGAAAGAACAGATTCAATGATTCCTCTATAAAACTGAATCAACAGCTCTTGAGGCAGGTTAAATTTCTTAAGCTGGCGCAAAAAATACATCCTCTGCTGTGCTTTCTTAACAATGGAACTGATGTTAACTGACCATTTCAAGTCATGGGAGATTATGCCCCCTGAGACACTATGGCAGTCCTCCTTACCTTCCAAGGTCTGCACTTCATTTTGACTTGGCTGGCCTTGCTTGTCATCCTCTGAAGAGGAGGAGGAGGTGTTGGTAGAGGATTCACATTTCCTCTTCAAGGCAGGGAAGCTGCAACTTTCCAGGTACCTGCAAGGCAGCAAATGAGAGAGTGGCAAGGGGATGACACAGGCCTCCCTCGCAGGGAGACTGTGGGTTTATTCTAAGCTGTTTAGACCATCAGGGATGCATTTAGATCTCTCTGATGAGCGTGCAACATCAGGCAAAGCAAGCTGCATTGAAAGAACATTTCTTACCATTAAAACGTGCCAGTCAAAAGCTCTTCCATTAACCAAGTGACACAAGCAGATACTATAACAGCCACTTTCCCTGTCCTGTGCGCTTCCCCCCGCTCATTCCATGAGAACAATCAGCAAAGAAAGTCAGCTAAAATGGGCATTCTTCTGTGGGCCACAACAGCAAGAACATGCCGTTTCTCCATGACTGACAGAATTGCACGAAGCTGGTTCTGCTCAACATCATCACAGCTCCAAGCAATTGCTGACAAAAGCAGGTAAAGGTTTCCCCATGACCGAATGGTCTAGTCGTGACCGACTGTAGGGGGCGGTGCTCATCTCCATTTCAAAGCCTGTAGAGCCAGCGTTTTTGTCCGATCATGTGGCCAGCATGACTCTATGCCATAGCGCATGGAACACCGTTACCTTCCCACTGAAGTGGTCCCTATTTATCTACTTGCATTTAGGTGCTTTCGAACTGCTAGGTTGGCAGGAGCTGGGACAAGCAACGGGAGCTCACTCCATCATGCAGTCTCGAACTTCCAACCTTGCGGTCGAAAGCCCAGCAACAGCGGATTAACTCGCTGCACCACCACGTCCCGACAAAAGCAGACGGTTATGCAAAAAATATCAGACCCAAGCCACTGGGAAGGAGGGAACCAAAAGAGGCTCCAAAGCCAGATTCTATCAGCTGTCAGATACACAAATGATTGTGTGTACTGCTATCATCTCCTGTATAGACCCCATGTCCAAACATGCAAACTGCATGGGGAGAAGGAGTCATCAACACTGAGACTATGGGAACAAAAGGACCAGGACCAACAGATGGCTGATTTGTAGAATTCACAAGACGGGGAAAGTATTTGACTGTGTTAATTGGTGGCATGTTTGTAACTGATACACAAAACAGAAGCACACTATCTTTTTACATTTGTTTGATCAGATATAAATTATTTATAGTAATTAACGTGATTAGGGCTGCAACATTTAAATCGCTTACGAATACTTCAATGGTTCATGCATCTACCAAACACATCTCAAGACCTGCTAGCAGGGACTCTGCCTTGCCAGTGCTTTAGGAAGTCAAACCATGGGAACGTCTTGCTCTTTCATCCTTCTACCCTTATTGGCTTTCAACACTGAGGCTTCTGCCTACACGGGATGGTTTCCCACCTGATAATGCTGTCCATGCAGTTAATTTGTTGATAGGACAGGATGTGGTGTGTGCTTCTCAAATCACTGCAGGATGCAGGAGGTGGATCTCCACCACTACCATTCCACATGGTGCGAGGCAAACCAGAGGCTGTGTCCTTCTTGCCTAGAAAGGGCATGAAAGAGAGCTGTCACCTCACAGTAGGGGAGCTCCCCCTCCCACCAGCACTAAACTTGCAATTTATTCCCATTCACATGGCATCATTACTATTATTTATTAGGTGCCATCAATCCAGAGTGCAGACAGAAGTCCTTGCCCGGGGGGGGGGCGGTTGCAACCTAGATAGTGGCCCAAGGAAGACAGTCATCCATGGGGCTATCTACAGGACTAAACATTTGCAGCACCTGCTATTTGAGGCAGGCCTGCATCAAGGGACACGTCTCCCTGATCTCAGAGGCAGCCCATGTGAGCTCACCTCCCCGCAGCTTTGCCCTCGCAGCTCTGTTGTTCAGAGGCTTACTGTGGGACTCGATGTACAGTTGCTGACCCACATTCTTTAGTCTGTTGACATCCACAAAGACCTGCTGCAGAGTCATCTGAGGGGACAAAGGACACAAGAACGTCACAGAGAAGGAACCCAGGCAGATGCCAACAGGCACCTGGCAAACGTGAAACACTCCCCTCCCTCCATCTGTCCTGGACCAGAGCATATACACGGACCAATGTTCAAGGTTTCTGGATATTTCTCCCAGTTGGACAGGGAGAACCAAACGGGATCCTGACAAGTAGCAAGCAAGAGGTCTGCCTGTCCAACAGGTCTGCCTGGGTGGAGGATTCTAATCAGTGGGGTGGGTGCCAAAGCAAGAGGCACTTTTCACGTGGTGTTCCTCTTATACTTAGCAGGGGGAGAGTAATTGTCCCTCTTCACTTGTGCAGTGTCTTTTCTAGTGGCTGTTGCTGGTGGTGTTTTGCATATTTTTAGATTGTGAGCCCTTTGGGACAGGGAGCCATTTAACTTTATTATTACTATTTGCCTGTAAACCGCTGTGTGAACTTTGTGTTGAAAAGCGGTATATAAATACTATTTGAATGAATTTGAATGAATGCCTCTGTCAGCCCCATGTCTGGCAAGGAGATAACATGGAGCAAAGCCTCACTTCCTGGAAATTGTGGCTTCTCTTGTCCCTACAGCAAGAGCCTTCAGGCGTGAGAGTCATGCTCACCTCCCCTGGAAACCCCAACCCCAAATGGGTTAACTTGCAGCAGAAGAACGCAAAAAAGCTAGTAGGCCCCATGGCTTCAGAAGTGCTCCACCAGGACCAATAAGATGTTTAAAAAAAAGGTTCTGGTTTACTGATTGTCCTTGCTAGGTAACAAAAGGCCTCTCCTTAGCCTTGCTCACTTGCAGCAAGGACCCAGTTTGGAGTCAAGAAACACAAAGCCACCTCTTGCTGGGCCACTGAGGGTGCAGATAAGTTACTTCTTGCAGCAGCATGTAAAAAGCCGTTAAGGCCTTGGCCTCAGTGACCTCAGCCCCACTGAACAGAGCAGCTGCAGGACGACCCACTCAGAATGCCCCCCCCCGATTGGCTCCTGTCTTGCTTGGCTTGCGATGTCTAGGTTGGGCCCTTCTTGCCCCAACCTGGTCTCTTGTCTTCCTGTGTAATTTATTCATTGTGTCTTGCTTTTCTGTGAAATACACACAAAAGAGTAACCCAACACAAACTAAGCTCTACACCAGATAATAAAAGGACTGAAAAGTAACTCTAAAAACTATCAAAAAAAATCTACGAACACAGTAGATAAGAGGGTGATAAACACTTGCACAAATTTTTAAGAAGTCTTCAGTAAGAGGCTTTACAAAATAGAAACAGGCGGGAGCTGGTGGCTTTTTTGTCCCCCTTCCCAATATGATCTAACGACATGGCAAAAAGGAAAGAAGGGCCTCTGATGCTGTTTTTACATCTCAGATATGCTCCTAGGAAGGCCTTGAACAAACCTGGCCCTTGGCTGGTACCAGTGTGTCAGCTGAGCCCAGAAACAAAGAGACAGCCAGCGCAGGTGAAACAAACAAATGGGTGCTTAAAATCACATGCTTAAAATCAAACGAAAACGGAAGACTTCCGATTTGATTCTGTTTGTATTGTGTTCTCATATTTTCATTGGGGGGGGGGAGCAGCAGCATAGCATTGCAAAAAGAATACTTATAAACACCTCAAACGAACTAAGCACGTTCCCTTCTAGTTAGTGTGCAGCGTGTCAAGCTCTGAATTCCACACTAACCAACTTTAGCCTTAGTCTGTTGTGTCCAGCAGGTGACATGAAAGGAGACTTACTGGCTCCTTCTGCATTTCCTCCACACAGTTTCCATTGGAGTCACTGGAAGATGCCACACTAATGTAATGCTCGTAGGAGCCATTGCTAACAAGGCTTCCGTAGCCACTGGAGCCGTTGCTGTGGACTGGCTGCAAAGAAAGGAACATCACGTCTTAATCAGGGCTTGACTGTGAAGTGGGAGGCAGGGAGGAGGAGAGAAAGAAGCATTGCTCCTCTGTCATCCAGGCAGGTAAACCCCATTTGCAGCCACACCTACAGCCCAAAATCAAGGGCTGCCTGATGTAGGCTCTGTTCTTTTCACCTGCAGCAGCAGTTTGTAGATCTGCCCTTGCAGAGCCCGAATCTCATCATCCATCCCGCTCATCTCCCTGCTCCGTGCTGCAAAGACATCTTCATTCAAAGGACTCCTGCAAAGAGTTAATGGAAGGAGAATGTCAACACTAAATCCAGATAAGGAAAGGGCTTTGTTACAAGATTACAGGACCTGGTTATTTAAGGAGCGGGATTAGCCTCACCACTGCACAATGCAAGACTGAGCTTCAGAGCACCAACTGACAGCTCGATAAGAGATGCAGCCCCCCCAAAAGATGCGGTTCCTTGGAAACTAAGCAATTTGTCCTAACTGTAGGTGGGGCTGTTAAAATGTCAGGGGACTAAAAGGAAACCAAGAACAAAACTCTTCAGACAAGGAGCACAAAAGAATAAGAGGGGATATGAGAGCTGGGCTCTCATAACTCTGGACAAGCATCTATCACCTAGAACACAGATCTCCAAACTTTTCAGTTAGAGGCCCACATTGTGCATATTCCATTTTCACAGGCCCCCCCCAAAATCAGTTTTTATAAATGAATGAATTTTAAATGAATAAATAAGTTTTACTTAGATCTTTTAATCAGCATATGATTCAAAACAAAAGAGAAATGTGATAATTACAAAGAAAAATGCTGTGCTTAAACTGAGAAATGATAAACATGTTGAATGTTAGCAAAAAAAATTATAAATATTTTAAGTTGCTGCAGGTCAAATAAAATCTTATGGGGGGGGGCAGATGTGGCCCGCAGGCTGTAGTTTGGAGACCCCTAACCTAGAAGAGGGGAAGGCAGGGAGCCAGGGACAGCACTAGAATGGGACCGAAGGCTGGAAAGGACTCATCTCTCCCCCATTTCTGCACACGGCTACCCTAAAGCATGCAGCAAGCAGTACCAAAGCCCAGTGGCATGGAAGAAACAGACCAACACTGAACAATTGAGACACTAAAGAGGTGAGAGGCTGTGCGGGGAGATCTTGCCATACGTAGGTCCCCCTTCCTGCAGAGCAGTGGAGGCAAGTGGAAGGATAGAGGCAAGTGCCCCACCCGCACCAGTCTGCTGCCCAAGGTCAGAGCTTCAGGTGGCCTCATTGATGAACCAGCTCTGACTGCCTACAGCAGCAGCATCCAACACTTTTTTGAAGAAGCTTCTTTTACACTAGACAGTGGCACAGATACTTCTACGTTTAAGGCCTTTTAATACCCCCAGCTCAAGCTTCACAATTATTGCATTAATGACCCCAAAAAGGAAATCATGATTCTTCTGTTACATGGCCAAGGATATAGAAAAAGAGAATGAGAGAGAGAGAGATGGATGGATGGAGGTTTTCTCAGGGGATGGAAACCAAATGCATCTGAGCGTGCCCTAGGATCCAAATCCCACTGACTGGCTGCGTGAGAGGCTAAACACACTGGCTTTGTTTGGCTTACGTGCGGACTTTGTGCCGTCCAATGATGAACACAACCTTCCTGCTCCACGGATTCATGAAACTGGACCAGCTGGTATCCAGGATGACGTAGTCTCCATTCTGAGTACAAAACCGGATGGGCGAGTGTTCGAATGGGGGCTGGCCTGCGAACTTCAGGACTGCGTAGGAAATTTGGAGACAAAGGCAGGACTGAACTGACAGAGGAAGACTGCTGGGTTCTTCCAGAGCACACTGAGATGAAGATGCAGCTGGCTAAGATGCAGAGGACCCACCCAGCCACAGTGCCCCATCGTCCTGGTCAGTCAGCAGGAGAGCCATCAAGGAACTCCTCCTCCCCTTCAAGGTGACAGGGGCTTGCAGGCTACGCTGCAACCCCTGGTCTGAGGAATTTGGGTTGGGTTGTAACTGCGAATCCGGGAGTGTCAGCTTGAAGGTTCCTTGGAGGTCATTCAGTCCAACACCCTGCTACAGCAATGGTTCCCAACCTGGAGGTCGGGATCCCAAAGGGGGTTGCAAAGAGTTTGGGGAAGCCATCTTGAAAAGTTGGGCACCACCATCTTGGAAGCTTCATTTTGGCTACGGGAGAGGCTTCCCATTAAACTGCCACTTCCTCAAAGCTTGTGGTTGCGAGGGAAATTAGCCGTGTTATGGGCTCATCTTGGTGCGTGCGTGCGTGCGAGAGAGATGTCTCTCCCGGATCTCTTTCCGAGCAGGCACGTCATGCCTAGGTGAGTCTCAGCACATGGGGAAGAGGAACATAAATACGCTGAAGACCACCTAAAATTTGCCTTTACCACCCTGATCAACAATACCATAGAGAAACCACAATGCCACCTGAGCAATGTTGTTCTCAGTGCTGAATCAATCCCTGAACTCCAAACTCAAATATCACTTAGATAAAAAAAAATTCAGAACGTTTGAAAAAGGATGTGGAGTTCTTTAAACTTACCACAAACGTGATTTAAAACAATGACTTCACTTCCTGCTTAATGATGTAACTTCTGGCCCTAGATCTTAGGGGGTTCCCAACAGGTACCTAAAAAGGAGTCCTGATGCAAAAAGGGTTAGAAACCACTGTGCTACAGCAAAACTGGCAGTTGCCCATCTAGCCTCTACTCAAAGATCTCTAATGAGTGACGGAGATAAACTGTCCCAATTCAGGACAGTTCTTATAGCCAGGAAATTCTTCCTCACATGTGGCCTAAATAGCCTCCCCTGTAGTTTCAGCCCATTCCTTCTGCTCCCAGGAGCCACAGAGAGAAGGCTCTCCCGTTCCTCTGCCTGGCAGCAGGTACCTAAAGACAGCCCTTGCATCTCCCCTTAATTGTTCTTCTCCAGGCTAAACATCTCCAGTTCTTTCAGCTGCTCCTCACAGGACCTGGTTTCCAGACCCCTCACCATCTGAGCAGCCCTTCATTCCAGCTTATCCACGTCCTTCTTAAAACGCATTGCCCAAAACTGGATGCAGGACTCCAAGCGAGGTCCGACTACTGCAGAACAGAGCATTAGTGCTGAAAGACACCAATGAGCTGAATGACAGCCTCCCACCCCAAACCCTCAAAGATAAATAAGCAACTGAAATAAAACCTAGGAAAGTGAACAAGTGGGAGAGGACAGACAGTCCTGGAGGAAGCTACTGAGGCAAGGCACACCTCCCAAGGCGGAAGCTTCTACCACTCCTAAATGGGAGGATTAGAGAAAGCTCTAGGGTCTAGAAAACAGACCATGGCAACCCCTTGCTGATCCATGCTGGGTTAATTCAACTGGAGGGGAGGAAGAGGAGGGGAGATAAGGCCTCTTGCAACTCCAAGAAGCCCCTTCACTCTGCTTGGCTGCTGCCTTTCTGAGAAGGAGCAGCTCTCCTCCTCTTTCAGGTGCAATGCTCAGACTGGGCAGAAACTCACCTGAGGAAGGCCTGGGCTAGACTTGCCTAGCCTTTGAGCAAAACCCTCACCAGCTGGAGGGCAGGGGTGGCGTTGCTGACACACAGTTTGGGAAGGAGGTGATGCAATGGATTAAAAAAGGAACGAAGGCTTACCCTTGCGGTGAACTGCAACCATGAGAGGACGATCTTCTGGGTGGAGATGCATCAAGATGGAGGTGCCAGTCAACTCCTGGGGGAGGTACCCCAAGAGAGGCACTGCTCTGAAAAGGGAACAAGACAGCTGTGTGCTTATAAGGGGACTGCGGGAACTGCATTTTGTGCCATGGGACCCCTCCCCCCTGCATCTTTTACGCAGCTTATGACTCAGCTCAGAGAGCAGGGCCATCCTTGTTTGCATGCAGAAGGTCCCTGGTTCAATTCCTGGCAGTGCTGAGCGGGGAAAGTCCTTTCTTTGTCTGGAACCCACAGAGCCACTACTGGTGTGAAGAACTGGGGCTCAGTGGACGAAGGGAGCAATTCTACGTAAGGGAGCTTCATCAGTTTGAGTGAAAAACATTACCTGTCATCTATCTCTAGAAAGACACAGCCTGGGCTGTGCATGGTGGTGAAGATCCTCTTTTCCAGTGGAATCCGAGGAGCTAAACATAAAAAAGAAAGAACTTGTGGCTTTGAAGAATAAAAAAGTAAATGATTGGCAAAGGCAGGCAAGTTATTTTAAGAATGGTTGAAAGAGATGTTTATCATGTACTATGAAGATTAGGGTAGTCGCTTGGTCTTCATGAAAATGATGCATTACTCTATGCTTGTGGTAATAGCACAAAATGAATGCCAAGAAGATGGGGGAGACCACATTAAGGGTCACATGAAGCTTAACGAAGCTGCCCTTCCATTTGATATGAGCTCAGTGAGAGCTGGGTTGCACCACATCTGAGCAGGACACAAGAACCTGGGAGAAAGGGCCCTGCATCATCATGAAGCCTTGCATGCGCCTTGCATGGATGCTTTTTCCACTCTGAACTGAAAGCTCAATTGTCCAAGACTCCAAGAGAAGGAGCAGTCCTGCTCCAAGCCAGAGCCCTCTCAGACTTGCCTTCATAACCGGAGTGGATTTTTTCAGCCAGAGCCAGGCAGCAGGTCTCCAGTTCATTCTGGTCAGAGGTACAGATGCTGACCAAGTACGGGGTGATCCGGAAGGGGAAGTAGCGCTTCTCCTGGTCTTGGTCTTTACCTCCCCTGCAAAGGAAACAGAGGATGCACAACTCCTGGATACCCTGACCTGGCACATCTGGACCTAGTGTGACTGAGCAATCACCTGGACAATAGATGGTGCCCTGGACCCACTTGCTTGACAGCTCTGATGGTAAAGGCCCACTGCTGTTTTTTTGAAGAAGCGGTCACTGGAAAAGCCAGAACACGCAAATCCCAGAGACCAACCAAGGAAGCCTGCGGGCACCATTTCTTATTCCTGTATCCTGTATCCTTACCCTTCCTCTGAAAAGTAGAATTCTGACTTCACAATATCACAGCTGAAGAGTGCTGCCATTACAGCAAGCGTGAGAACCCAGGACACTGTGCAGATGCTATTTATACTATGCAGGTTGGAGAAATATTTCTAGCTCCTAAGAGGCAAACTCATTAGCTGGGAAGGTGGGGAGAAGAGAATACCCCACTCTTGTATTAAATTGGGGTTGTGAGGCCTTTGAGGAAGCCCAAGGTATGTTAGGCTTCTGAGGCCTTTACTAATTTCACTCAGTGAATTTCAGCCTTTTCCATGTCTTCAAGAGCTACAGTTGTGAAGCCTGCCCCACTTTCCTCTTTTGCAGCAGGCAGGAGAGCCGACTCCAATCCTGGCAAGATTTTGGAGACACATCAAAGGCTGTGGCAGAATGCTAACCATCTCCTCCGCTTCCCTTCATCGCCTGAATTTCTGAGGCCCCCTGTGGACAAACATGAGCACTACCTGAAGAGGAGCTTGGTGTAACCTGCACATACTTACCGGATTCTGCAGAAAAAGGATTTCACTTGTGCGTATTTATAAAGAGAGGCTGCAAGGGGAAAAACACAAGAAAAGACCGGCATTTATCTATGAACTTTTCACCTTCCCACAATGCAGAGCCAGAGATCTGTAGAGTGCCCCTCCTTTGCCTTCCTCTCCACAGAGGCCAGGAAGTAAGGCATTGGAATGACAGGAAAGCAGGCTTAGCTCATACACCAGAAATCCCTTCCTAGCTGGACGTGCACCTTGGCAGCAGCCTGAGCTGCCACTGAAGCCTGCGGAAAGCTCTCTTCAGAGAGGTCATTTGGAGAAGCTGGACAGATATCGCCGAAGTGTATCAGTCTGCCTTGGACAAATGGCAGAAAGAGGTGACTCTCTGGAGTTGTTCTTAACACACACACTCTCTCTCTCCTTTTTAATCAAAATGTTTTCATCACCGAGATATGCTTTTGGCAAAAGGTGCACTGACCCCAGAATTCTGACATTGTTTAGATGAAGTCAGCTGCTTCCTTGTCTCACCTCTGGCTGTCTACTTCTCTCCTGGTTGGTTTAAGAACACACCCACTCCAGTAAAGTGGAACTGGGTGCAGTTTAACTCCTCTAGGGCACCAGGTCTCAAGAGAGGTGCCATTGAGCAGCCAACCCTCAAGCACAGGGACACAAAGACAGGGCTGGATCTCAGAGCATGGAAAAGAGCAGAGGAGACAAAGGCACTGCAATGAAGAACCTTCTTCATGTCCTCCTAGGTGATGCTTTCCAAATGGAAGCAGAGCTCCACTGGGAATCTAGCTGACCCCGATTCAAGGACTGTAGAAAAGTCAACTACATTAGTCCTTTGACCAAAGGGCTACTTATAACAGTGCACTGAAGCGTGGGTGGTGTATAGCTTCTTATTGAGAAGGGTATTCTTGGGAGCTCAGCAAGTCACCTTTTTGGGCTTCCATGTTCCACAGCGGCAGGTGCGACTGGTTGATGTAAGTGTAGAAGACGCCCACATCCTGTGGAGCCAAGAGCTCCACGAAGCGCGAGGAGTCCAGTGTTTTCTTTTTACAGTTCAGAATAGAGGCAGCTTGCTCAGAGACATGCATCATCTGCCCAGACAGCAGGGAGAAGACAGCCACAAATGTGTCCTGGAAGACAAACTCAACTTCAGCTGGGTGCCACCCATCCTCCTTCCTGCCAAGGCAGCAGTAGCATTAAGGACACTGGGCCACTGGATGACACACAGGAGTTCCATACGCATAGCTGGGGTGGGGGGTGGGGTGAGAATCGGCCAGAGCCTGCCTGTGGCTTCCCAGCCTCAGTTATGCCTGTACACATTACAGCCTGCTGCTGAAATAGATACAGAGCACCCCTCACCACTTGGGTATCTCCAAGTTAAAGGAAGGAGAAGGACAGGGAGCCTGTGCAGAAAGTCACCAAAAAGAATTCATAGAGGTTTTTGAGTGCTTGTTTTAAAATATGCCATGGCACTCAGTTCTCTCTCAGAAAGGACCTTGTAATGCAGCATCAGCAATACCATGAAACAGGAGGCACTATGCTGTGCGGGTGGGCAGAGCCAGCCCCATTCATAAGGCCGCCTGAAGCAGGTGCCTCAAGGCAGTGATCATCGCTGCCCACCTCCCTGCCTCTGCTGCTTCTCAGGTTGGAAAAGGAAGAAGGGGCCAGAGAGGAAGAAGAAATGCAGAGGGGAGGAGAGTGTTGCGCTAGAACAGTGGAGCGTGGGAGAAGCAGAGGTAGCACATCCTCAGGAAGGGGGGCAACACCTGGTATGCCACCGCAGGCATTGTGAGGACTTGGGCTGGTCCTGGGCTGAAGTCTGTGTCTAAGGCAGTGCTGGACTCAGTTACGCAACCAGCCAAAGTGAAAAGTTCACTGTTTCCCCCCACCTGGAGTCTGGCTCCCTTACCGTGTTTTTGGGAGTGTGTTCAGATGTTACTGCCGCCAGTTCCTCAATACTGTACACACCAACACTTGCCCGAGAGGCTCCGTGTTCGCCAAAAAACCGAAAAGCATTGCTGTCTGCTGGGCATCAAACAAGGAAGGCAAGAAAGTCAGAAGCACAGGCCGGGGAGTGGGGGAGCACAGCACAACACAACAAGGATATTGCTGGGGTGGAGATTCTCGGAGAATGAGGAACAGACAAACAAAAAGAACCACTTGCAGGGAGAACAAATACAGTTCCCACTGGAAACCATCACGTTTGTGACCTGCTGACAGTGGGAAACCAAGGCTGTACTCCCTAGTAGTTGCCCCACCCAAAGCAGCCAATTTAAGTCCCTAGTAGTTCCTAAAGGCATCTGCATGGCTAGACATACTGATGGGGCAAAAGCATCCTGATTAACACAATTAACACAATTCTCTGTTGTGTGATCCAGAATTCAAGCCCCAAGGAGGACCCTCCACAGTGGCTTCTTACGGTGCAGGCCACCCTGGATGCCAGTCCAAAAGGAGGTGTCACATGAGGCCCACCCAAGATGGTGGCAGAAGCAGCAGCTGCACCAGGCTGCTTCCACCTCCTCCTTTTTCACTGGCTTTGCAATGTCACTGCCAAGCTCAGCCAAAGGAGAAGGAATGGGGCAGCAGTGACATTGCAAAGCCACACCTCCACCACACTAAAGTGGTCTCTCAACCTGGATGCTAGTGTGTGTGTGTGTGTGTGTGTGTGTGTGGCGGCCAAACTGAGAGGCCACCATTCATGCTGGCTGAGCTTGAACAAAGCGCAAGCTCAGAACAGCTGCAACCCAGAATTGGCAGTAGCATGGTGATGTCATCACATTACAGCCAATTACTTCTGTATTTGCAAACTCAGTGGTGTGATGCCATGACCCTGGACCACAGAAGCAATGATGCTGCCTCCACCACAGCCAAAACCAATCAGCTAAGACGTCTCAGTTATGGAAATCATTCAGCCCCCCTTTATGGATTAAGAGTCAAAAGAACCCACATTTGGCCCCTCATGATACCCCAGAAGAAAGGATGCATTCTCACTGCACTGTGTCCCATTTCTTGGACACACAACAGCATGATGCAGAAGCAGAATTCAGCCACCAGCTTCCACACCCACTGAAAAGTCAATGCACTTTTTCCTCCAGAGGCACCACGTACTCTGGATTTGACGGACACACTTCAGAGCATAATTGAGAGTGCCGAGGGTGCTGGTCTTGCCACAGTTCTCAAACTTCTCAGCTGGGATGAACTGCTTCATTTTCCGAATCACTGACATCAGCTTCTTGTGACTTTTGTGCCAACTCAGTGGTTCGCTGCAAATGAGAAAAACACACACAGACCTTTAGAAAAATGCAATTCTTGCCAGGCAGTGGCTTTTTTGGGGGGGGGGGACTCGTGGAAAGTTTACTTCTGAACTAGGGTTGTCCTGCAGAGCCCTGCTTACCAGTTGTGCTCTGATCTGGGATGGATTCTGAACTGCCCCCCTGCATGGCAGCAGTCTGGTTCATTGCAGTCACAGTACAGGGAAAAGCAGCTGGGAGCAGGCTTGGGGGCAAGGCTGGCACATGCTACGCCTACTGCTATTCCGTTCCTCTGACTACAGCTGACATGGGAGTGCAACAACACTGCCTGCGTTCCAGTCTGCACATTTTCTGCAAAGGGTCTTGGGAACGCTCAGCAGGGCTGGTCCTCAACTATCCTTTCCTTAAAACAATGCAACAGGAAACTCAACCGAAGGTGCCAGTATTTGCACCTTAGAGCCCTACGCAGACTGGTACCAATGAACCTTCAATTGAGGGGGGATTTCACTGACCAAGATCTTGGCTCACAATCCATTCTCTTCCTGAAACCCCGAACACATAAACCTAATGTCAGCCACTCCCACTCCACAATTTCACTGCTCAGCAAAAATCTCATGCTCAGCAAAATCCTTGGCTAAAGACACTGTTACTGAACTTGTTAAACCCAGTATAGATTGTCTAAACTCAATATAGACTGAGCCTAAACTAAGATAGGACAGCCCCAACTGGCCTCAGCCAAGTAGGAGTCCCAATATGAGAACAGGATCCCAACTGCAGTTTTCATGCAAGGGACAAAGTTCACCTGCTGTTGCTGCTGCTGGATCTGCCTGGATCACTGGGATTTTGGTCTGAGCAGCTGTTCAGTTCCAGGCCGTGAGCGCTGGTCCCGTTGGAGCCAAGTCCATTGAATTCATTCCCGCTGGAGCTGCTCTCAGTACTCCTGCTACAAAATATTTCCACATCTTCTTGGTGGGGGTGGCCTGGCTTCTGCAAGCCCTCCGCCCCTTCGTCTTCCCCAGCTTCAGTGAAGGTTGCTGGCAACCAGTTTTCCAGGTGGTCCAAGGACTCATTCTGGGGCAGGTCCCTGTTCATAGCAGGCAGAGAAACCGCTACAGGGTGAAGACTCTGGCAGCCATTCTCTGGTCCATGACACAGCTCAGGCTTTGTTCTCTCTGGCTCAGGTTGCGAACCACGTGAATCTGACATAGGAAATCACGCTCTTTGCACGACACAGTGAGAAGAGAAATGTGAAGTGTGCACCTATCCTGATAGGATGTGATCTACAGGAGGCCAGCCTCCTTTCTGCCTGGAGAGTGCTGCATCTTTTTGGTGTGGTTCCAGGTGGTTCTTTTGAGGTCAGATGTTTTTCTGGCTCTTTTTATCCACTCCATCCTGCTTTCACCTGAGAGCAACAGAGACAAGCAGAAGAACCAAGCAATCATGAACATCATAAACTAAAAACTGTGACAGAAACTGAACAGAGAACAGCCCTATGGCTCAGGTCAAAGGGGGGGGCATCTAGTCCAGCATCCTTCCCCACACACACACTGGCCCACCTGAAGGACACGAAAGCGGGAACCGCTCTCCTGCCATGGCTCTCTTGCAAATGGGATTCAGCCAAGGTAGACAGCTGCTGTTGAGTCCCGAGGCAGGAATTAGCCATTGTGACTTGCGGCCAGTGATACACTCATCTCCCCCCAAATAAGCCTACTAATCGAACTGGTGGTCAGCACCATGTTTCGCAGCAGCAACCCCTCACAGATTACTCATGCACTGTGCAAAGGACTTCCCCCCCTTTGTCTGTCCCAGAAACTCTGCTCATCAGTGTTTTAAGCCAATCCACTGAAAGGGCTCTGCCATCTGCTCCCCTCCCAGTTCCACCTAGAGGCTTTGCACAACCTTCATAGCTGAAGCCACGCAGAACAACGCCCTGGTGCCGGAAGAGGCTTCACTAGGGAATACAGGTTGCTGAATGCCACCTAGGAGGCTGTCTCCCTACTCCTCCCTCCCCCACAGAAAGAGGGCTTGCTTGAGGAAGACTCTCCTTGTACTGGGGAGGTACCGGGCACAGGTACTGGGGAGGAGGAAGCAGCAGCAGCAACTATTTTAGCGCCTCTTGGAGAGAAAGAAACTCACTCCTGTCAGACTCTTGCCATTAAGACAAGAAGAGTTAAAGGAGTTAATTTTTTTTTGCAAACTCTTATCCCAAAGTTAATAATGATATTATCATTATTATTAAATCAGTAAGTCTCACCTCCTTCTCATCAGAGGTAACTAATAAGGGAGTGGTGAGGAAAGAGATGCCCCAGAGCACCTTTTCAGCAAGTCAGGCCCAGAAAGGGCAGGGGCTGCCTGTGTTTCAGGCTGGTGCATGTACCCCCCTGCTCACCCACAGGAACAGTGGAAAGCTGAACCTGTGCCAGGAAATATCACCAACTCTGTTTATGAGACAATGTAAGAAGATGCACACAGTGGATTTTCACCACTGGATTTCCTCTGCATTTCCCAAGCACTAGTCCCAGTGCTTTTTCTCCTGGTGCCTCTCAAGCCTTTGGAAGGTTGTGATCCTTTTTGAGAGAATTCCCCTTCCCCTTTTCTTTTGCTATGTACACCACGTCGTGTATTTCTTTTGTCGAAAAAACAGACTATCTTCTCCTAGCTCATACACTGAAGGCTAAAGGGCTGTGCTGGTTGATCTGAAGCAGATTTACACAGTCCTAAGTCCAATGCTAGGCTTCCTTCCACAAGTATATTCTGAATTGTTGGTTCAAAATCTCTTCTACAGCAGAAGGAGCCCCCCGCCCCGTCCTCGACCAAACCTGAGTGCTTCAAATATGCATGTGGCATCCACAAAAATGGATGGACGAGGTGGAACAATTCTCAGGTAGTAGAGGCACCTCCTGCCCTGCATGTCACACCCAACAAATGGTGCTAATAAGGAATGTTCCTGTGGATTCCCCAGACCAGAGGAACACATTAAGCCAGAGGTGATGTTTACTTTGAAGAGCTCTGAGGAGTCTAAAGGCAGACTACTTGGCCAGAATGATACACCACACGAACCCCAATAGTGCACGAATTACTGATGTGCAACAAATAGCTCACGACTCAGCTATCACGCGAGATTTCTTCCTTGGTCCATCTCACTGTCTTCCCTGTGACACGGTCCTGGCCTGACCAAGAGGGTGACTGGCGTGATAGCCTCAGGCAGCAGACTGGCAGGGGGCACCCACCTCTATCTGCCAACGTGCCTCCGCTGCCCCCCTCCCGCACCCTGAACTGGAAAGGGAAGAGACTGGTGAAGCGGAAGAAGAAGTGTGGAGGGAAAGGACAAGCTAGTGCAGTGGTTCTCAAGCTTTCTAGAGGTCCTCCACGGCCCTGCCCTGATTTATAAATGCCAAGGGGTGCGGCTATAATGGTAACTGGGCAGCAGTGCTCCCCCCAAATTAGCAGCTTGTTTAACCCTTGACACACATAGCCTAATCAGTTTTGTGACTCATCAAAAATTAGGTTCCAGAACCACAGTTTGAGAACCACCGGGCTTGTGCATCAGAGACCCCTCCCCTTTGTTCCTGGCCTCTTGTGCTGTCCTCCATCCTCCTTTTCCTAATCAAGGAGTGGGAGAAGCAGAGGCTGGCACATCACAAAGAAAGGGAGGCATTGGGCTTGCTGCCTCAGACACCAGGAGGTCTTAGACTTGTACTTCCATAATAAAATGCATCAGTGCTTTTAGAGCATGTTCTAGTCACAGCTTTTCCTGGGTCAGGGAACTCTGAACTGAGCCACACATGTTGTTTGGTGCTAGAGCAGTGATTCCCAAACAGTGGGTCGGGACCCAACAAGTAGGTCGCAAGCCAATTTCAGGTGGGTCATGAGGCGCCTAGAACAGCCATATTGAAAATATGGGAAGATGGGATGATGGAAATGGGGAGGGCTGTGTGGTTTTTGCACATGTTAAGGTTGTAAATTGGCTTTTTTCTTTCTGATTCATGTTGCTATTGGAAAATGGCTGAGAAATAACCAAACTTCTTGCTGCATTCTCAGGAAAGCAGCAGGCTTTGGCAGCACAATGACGGAACCTCTGGCCATGACATCACTTCTGGTGGGTGTCTGACAGATTGCCATTCTAAAAATGGGTCTCAGTGCTAAAAAGTTTGAGAACCACTGTGCTAGAGTATTTGCATCCTAGATAACTAGGCCCCCATCAAACACATCCCAGTCATTGGAGTCCCTGGACATATAACTGGGCAACAAATCCCATGTTATACAGATTGATCCCACCCACCCATGAATACTGAACCTGTAGATATGAAGATCTGTGAGGGATGCTCAGAAGACCTCTGGACATGACTGGAAGTGCCTTCTGGTTGTGTCTGGAGGTGTTCCAAGGCACAGGGAGGCTGCACATAGCCTCCACGTGCCTCAGAAGGCCTCACAGAGGCTTCTGAGAGGCACTTCCATTTTTCGTGAAATCCAAGTGCCATTTAGAAGGCTCCAACAGGCCAACTGATGCATGTGGAGGTTGTATGCTACTTCCCCACACCTCAGAAAAGCACTTAGACATGATCTCCAGTTGCGTCTGGGAGGTCCTCTGAGGATCCTGAGGCTTGGGATCTGCAGTGAGCGTTGGCCACGACACAGTTAAGGAAGTAATGGTCCTGCCATTGTTTTGGTTTAAATTTCCCACAGAAAAAAGGGGCAATAATTCTAGCAGACACCAGAGGCAATCTGCACAGGATGTGGGCCGCTGGCGTGGAGCGGAAAGGGCAAATCGGTCTCCCACCCACACCCCTTTGTTTTACAGGCCGTTGTAGAAGCGCATTCTGCTGCTGTTACATAAGAGCATTGAGAGGGAGCCTGCTCATTAACTCCCAGCCTGATAGTCTCCTCCTTGGCCCACTGCCAGTCGGACAAGCCCAAACACTGCACAACAGCAGCAAAGGAAAACAGGTTGTTCTGAGCCAGGCAGGACCATCCGCTTTGGTATCGATGAAAGAAACAAAGCTGCTACCAGGTGCAGGAGAAAGGGGAAGAGAAAATGGGTCAAGCCTTCACTGGAGCAGTCTTGGGGACTTGTGAGCTCTCCCCTCACCAGTCACCATCTTGACCACTTTGTCTCAGAAGCCCTGAGGACATGGAACACTCTCTGCTTTTCCCAGGGACAATTAGGCAGGTGAAGCCCATGAGCAAGAGAGGGGAATGCTCCAGGCATGAGCCAATCGCCTGGTCCTGGCTGCTCTCTGCAAGGGCACTGGAGGTGCTTTACACAATGCAGAGCTAGAACAGCCAGAGGCTTCAAGAGACATGGCTATGAGCGCATGGCCCTGCTTGGCACTTGGTGGCTTCTTCAGGAGTTGATGCCCCTGGCACACAAGTTTGAACAGGAAGCAACAGTGAGGGTGAGCAGCACCTGTCCAACTTGGGACACCCCATAGTCCCCCCAACCAATCCCAAACAGCAACAGATACCCCTGAGCTGCAGGGGCCCACTGACTACCACTGGGCATCCGTCCAGCATGGCAATCCCTCTTCAAACAGGGAGAACTTAGAGCTGGTCCCCTCGTAAGGCAGGTGGGCGTAAAGGTACTAGGCATCAGCAACTCCACATCAGAAGTGTAAATGCAGTGGTTCAAAATCCTATGAAGCAATGCCTCAGAGAATGCTGCTTCTGCCACCACCACCACAACTTCAGAAATCAGTGGTGGCCATGTAGGTGCCACTCATATAGAAAAGCCAGTTCCCTCAAGTGGCACCACGCTACAAAAAGGTTTTCAAGAAATTTTGCTTGTGGCAATTGCTGGACCAATTCATTCAGTGCAAAACAGCTCAGGCCCTCTGCCTGCTTGGCACAGCACAAATCAGGATGAGGCCCTTCTGTATTTCAAGGTACTCCTGTTAGAGGCTTGCATCATGCCAGTGACCCAGATGCTCAGAATATGGAAGCAGCTCCGGACTCCTTCCCTCTCATGACAAGTGGGGTTTCCGCCTTATGGAATTATCTGCCCCAGGAGATGCAGCAGGCTCCCTGTGCTGCCGGCCAAAGACTCAACTCTCTCAGCAGGCACCCTCCCAAGCATTTGTGGGTTGGGTGTTTGAGTTTGCATCTCTTGTGCTCATCTCGCTTTTCACAGCTGTTGCTGCCCGCTATTGGTTTGAGCACTTTTAATTTCTGTAAGCTGCTATCAGTTCAGAAGAAAGAGTGCAGGGTATGAGTGTTTTAAATAAGTGTTTTAAATAAATGCTGCTGCCCCCAATGAATCTGCACGTAGCAGTGGTAATGCATGCTTTTTGCTGTGGCCCTAATCAAACCATCCATATAGGGCTTTATTTCCTTTTTAAAGAATCAGTAGTTCCCAAACTTCAGTCGGGCACTACCTCCTTAAGGAGGGAAGCAACCTGACCGGGAATCTGCAGGTGCAGTTAGTACATTACTTCCAGTACAGGTTTAGTTGCTGCCAAACACAGATAAGTAAGAATTTTTTTTTTTACTTATGTTTGACAACAGCAAAACTAACAGCACCTGTGAATCCTTGGTTGGGTTGACACCCTCCTTGAAGAGGTAGTGCCCAACTGAATGTTGGTAACAGCTGTGCTAAATGAACACATCGGGGCCAACCGTGCACCTGGATTTGAAAGACTTTCCGTTCCTGCTCCTAAACAGAAATTGGCAAAGAGGCCCTTGCCCAGGGGGAACAAAGGCTGCTGCTTCCAGGGATACCCCTTTGAAAGCAACGTATTCCTTTCCTCCGATGAACTATCAAGTGGGCAGGAGGGCAGGCTAGCCACTGACTTGCCAGGCGCCTTGACACATTCACACGAATTACTTCCTGGCCAGCTCTTGACCTGCTTACGTAATGGGAAGCGCCACGTTGCTCGAACACCAGCTGACATGATGAAAAAGGGCGAGTCTTTGCCAGCACGCTTCAGGGCCACGTGCAACAGCAGCACCATTGCCCTACTTCGACTGCTCACAACGGTTGTGAAATGTACCTCATGGAAGTAGTGGGACAACCAGGGCTCTTTTCTCCAAAGCATGCCCCTCTCCCCAACCTCATTGGGAAGAACATCCCTGGGAGCTGTGCTGGTCTGGTGGATGAAAGAGGTGGGTAATGCCTTGAGTGGGACAGCTGCGAGGGAAGCATACCTTCAGACCTCTAGCTGCCTGAACAGAGTCCCTGCCTGCCAACTGTTGCTTGTCTCCTGGAGGAGTCCACCTCTGCATAGCCACAGAAAACACCAAGAGGGGGCAGCACACTTAGAAAGCACAGCAACAAGGATTCAGACAACCCTGCTAAGGAAGCAGAGGGCCAAGGTGTTGACAAATCTCACATTCTGGGAGAAAGCCACAAATGCACACTTTTTTCCTCATCTACCAGAAGCAAAAGAATAATTACAGCCGGACGGCAAGAGGCTGCAAGTCCTGCTTTCTGGTGCCAACAAGTGTGTTCTTTCGTTCACTGTTCAGAAGACAAATGATTTGGCTACAAAAGAAGCTGTTTCAGGTGTGACCAAGGCGGGGGGGGGGAACCGACACTTTCCAGGGCCATCCTGAAGCAATGAGAGACATTAGTGCAGCACAGACAAGAAAGAGAGCAGGGCCTTTACAAGAAAGAAAAAGAAAGGGGTGTTCACAGGGGCCATTGTGTTCCACAGCAGGGAGAAGGAGCTTCTCAGCAAGCAGCACCTGGAATATCCAGTTTAGGAGAAAGCAACACTCCTTAGGGAGATGCATGTCATGAGAAACCCGTGTTAAACCTCTCCCCCCCCCCCAACAGTAACACAGTGAAAACATACACCACGTGCAATGTGGAGGCACCAACTGCCATCAATTGATACCTCACACTCAAACACAGGAAGTGCCATCCTCAGTAGCCATCAACTGCAGCCTGGGATGGACAAATGCTAATAAGGACATCAAAGCCTTCAAGACCCCCCAAGGTCATCTACCTGGGAGAAGGGGCTGAGGCACAAGGTGACCCTATCTTTCCGCTCCCCCTTTACATCCAGGAGAAAGGCAAATGCTGCATGTCAGCTGCCAGATTGTGGACAAGACACAGAAGGAGGGATACAATTCAACCAGGCAGACTGACGTGGGAACCCAACAGGGCTGGCCTAAGGCCTTTGGTGCCTCTTTGCCTGCTCATCTCACTCTCTGGACTGGAAAAAGGAGAAAGGGAATATAGTAAAAGCAGGAAGGAGCAGACGGTAGGCTAGAGTATTGGAGGCTCTTCACTCCTCGTTTTCCTTTTTCAATCTAGGGGATGAGAGAACAAACAATGGAGCAAGGCAGGCGCTCCCTTGCCTGTCTCCCGCCTGAGACGACCAACTCAACCTCTACTCACTAGTGGGCCAAATAAAACATGTAAGCCAAGGCCCCCAGTAGTTGAGGCTACTTTGACAAGAACTCATTTCTACCAGAATCAAATAATACGTGCAAATAAAGCAACCACATGAGAATACCAAAGAAACCCAAATTTTGCTGCAGCTCCAGGAGCTTCTCACCTCACTTGGGAGTGTAGAATGACCAAACCCCCAGCTCCAGAAAAAGGCCCCTTTCTTCACCAGAGAGGTTGGGAGGGGCAAATATCACTTTAACCCAGAGAAGTCAAGGATCTTCTTAGTGCGCGTAGTTCAGCCCACCCAGGAACTCCACCACTTTCTTTGACAGTTCCATAAATGTGGTCCTCTAGGCTTGCGCTTATCAGCGGCAGGGGGAGCCTCCTTTACGAAGGGCGCCCTCCTTCGCCCCCCACCAGTGCTTAGCTAGAGAGGACAATTAGTCGGTTGGTCCGCCCCCCTACTTTCTTTTACATCTAAGCTGCTAGTCCCCACGACCTACCGTCCTCCCCAAGAGCCTTGAGGGGTCCCCGCCTCCCCCCGCGCTTGGAGGAGGGACCACTCACCCCCGCCCCACTACTCACCACCGCCGAGGCCATCCTTTCGCTCTTCTCTTTTTCTTTTCTGCTCACTTTCACACATCCGCGCAACGTGACAGGAGCTCCGCCCCTGTATCCTGATTGGCCAACTGCGTGGCGAAGTCGCGATGAGGCCGCGCCCTCAAGAAAGCTCTCGTGTTCCTATTGGCAAACAGGGCGGCAGAGTAGGAAGAGTGAGAGCGGTGTCTTGTTTTCTTGAAAAGGCCCCGCCCACTCCTACTCCTACGGGCGGCCGAACTCGAAGAGGCAGAAGCGCTCTGCTTCCGCCGCTCTCACACTCCCTACTGCGCATTCTCTGGAGCTGATAGAATTCCCGAGGGGAGGGGAAAACACGTGGCTCACGTGGCCGCGAGGCCTTACTGGCGGTTGGTGACTTTATCGCCAGGGAGGGGAAAAGCAACGAAGAAGGCCGCGGGGTGATAGGTATAACACAGCCGTTCATCCCCGTAATTGCTGGGTTTAAAGAAGAAATCACTAACACACACGCCCACAAATGCAGGGAGATCAGTCTGAGCCAGGCCTCCTTTCCCTGTGAGGAGCTGCGAATTCCTTCAGGCAACTTAAGGTTAGCGAGAGAAGACAAGTCCGCAGCAAATACACAGAAAGTGTGTACATAAGTGCACAGACTCGTAAATAAATCCGTGTGGAGTGAAGCTTTCCCCCTCAGTCTATAGAACAGGGCGTCAGCCAGGTGCCCTTTCGCTCTGAGAGCTCCCCCAAGCAACTTACAGTTGGTCTGAGGAGAAAACATGACCACGCTCCCACAGCAAATACACACAAAGTGGGTACACAACACCCACAACTTTGTCACAAAAAGTAATGGAATTGCAGCTTCAAATTCTCTTCTCCAGCGTCCACTTTGATCACTAAATGGAGACAGCCAAGGAGTCCAGCAAAGCAGGCCATAAGACCCAGGCTCAAGGGGCATTGATAAACTGCATTCCAAGCTGCGAAGCAGAAACTGTATTGTTTCTAACATTGTTTTTCTAATACTAATATTGTGTTCTAATATTGTTTTTAACATTGTTTTAATTGTTATACTTGTGGTTTATAAAGTGATGGTTTTAATGTTGTAAGCCGCCTTGGGTGCCCATGGGGCAGAAGATTTAGCCTAGAGGGTTAATGCCTCCATTTGCCTGAAGATAACAGCTGAAGATCTGAAGGTCATGAGCTCCAGACTCTGTGAGCAGCAGACCTTGCAAAACTGCAGCTGATTGAAATCTGAGTTCCAGCTGCCTCTGGGAGGAGGAGTGTGCTGAAGTCAGCTGTGTCTCTGGTGGGAGCAGGGAAGCCAGCAGAAGGCAGACGGGTGGCTAAGAAAGAAGGCTAAATCCAGAAAGAAAGATCTGTATGAGTGTTGTTCTTGAAAGATAGAACATTTCTGTAAATTGTAAAAACCTTCGGGTTTGTGAATAAAAGTCTGCCTATGTAAACCGTCTTGAGTTACAGTCATTAGAGAAATCTAATGACTGTATATAAATACATGTATTTATTATTATTTATTATAAAAATTAAATAAACATGGAAAATCCACACAGACACCCCCTGCCATAGCTCACAGGCATTCAGAGGCGGCCCACACCCATCATGACTAATATTGCCATGGAGAGATCACTGGTTTTCCCATGAAGCTTGAAAGACCCAAAAATTCCCTCCCCAAGTCACCCAAGCTAATAGTCCTCACCACCTGATGTGGCAACACATTCCAAATATTCTTATATAGCTTTTGAACAATTTTTACAAAGTTATTTTATGTAACAAGATAAACATGTTGTGAGACCTCTGGAACAGGAACTATTTTATTTTTCACAGCACCTAGCCGCCAAGTTACTCCAAGTGGTTCCTTCACTCCTTTTATTCTCACACTCCCTTTGAGGTAGGTTGGCTATTAGTGAATGGCCCAAGGTGACCCAGGAAGCTTCATAAGGGAGATAAGTTATTGTACTTCTGGAACACAGAAGAAAATATATCCATATCCTGTTCCATATCATTTGCAATTTCATAAATCTCAGTCATGGTTTGTCCACCCCGCCTCCCCAAACTTGCTTTTCTTCCAAGCGAAAGTTGTTAATGGCATAGCCTTTCCTGGCAAGGAAGCTGCTCCAGCTCTCCACTCATTTTGATTGTCTTCTTTTGCACTTTGACATGGTCCTTCTTGGGGTGGTAGTGACACCTCTGCTTTGGTCCTAGAACCAACAAGCAGAGGTAAGGTTGGATTGTGCTGCCCACCCCAAGTAGGCACGTTGAATATTTCATCGTATGAGAAGGCATAGGCAGATACAAATAGCAAAAGTAGAATATTTTAAATATTTCCTAAACAATAGATTTAAGTTGAATCCAATACATATCTGGGATAATTTAACATATTGTTTTTAACTATTGCAGCTCTAAGCATTTGGAATGAAATTAGACTCTTCTCTCAAGTACAGTAACAAAGCAAAGACCCAGGTGAGGTGTTAAACTATTTTAATTGTATTGTATTAGAGGAATGTGTGGCTAAGGGAACATGTGTCACCACAAGCTCCTGCACTTTCAAAATTTACCACTTTTGTACTGTTTTCACTAAACCATGGGAGCTATTAGAGTGCTAGGGAATCTACCTGGAAGCCTCATGTGCCATCTCCTGCTGTCCTATGGCAACCCTACCACCAACCTCTCCCTCCTCCAGAAAGAGAAAAGACAAGCTTAAATATCTATAATACAGTTCTACTTTTAATACCGTTACACTGAAGATCCTTTCTGTGCTGTTAGTGCAGAGCCATTGTGCAAAGTTATTCCCTCTCTGCAAACAAAGTGAGAAACCATGCTAGATATTGGGAACAAATACTGACAAGTTTTAAAAAGCTATGAAAATTCAGCTCAATTGCAGAACTTGGTTAATTGCCTTAAGGTTTAGGAAAATAGTAAATAATGCTTTATACAATAATAAAGTATTGACAATCATTTGTTGTTACTAAGGAAGTTTAGGTACTTTCGATCAGTAGACTCATTCTCTGCCTCCACAGAAACCTGCAAATATTTTAAAAGTAAAACAAAATAGATAGGTTGTACAAATATTAGAGGTCTGTCTGTGTCTCTTTCACACAGAAAATGCTTAGTCTACATTGACCAATTTTTGGAATTTGACGCTCTCCCAAGCAGTCCCATCTGCTCTTTATTCACCATTATCATCCCAAAGAAAGAGACCCAACACACAAATTTGGCCACAGAGGGTAAGGGTTTAAGACTTTCACAACCAGCTCTCTTATCACTATTTAGTACAGCAGTTAGTGTCCCTAGGCTAAAGGGAATAAAGAGAACAAAAATGGAAAGGGAATGCCAGTGATTGGGAAGGAACACCAAGATTTATAATTATGCGTTTCTGGGTCCATGGAGAACACCTAAATTATTTGACACTGAAATATGGGACAAGACAGTAATGCTTGCCAACAATCCTTAAACACAAGAGTCTGAAAGAACATGGACAAAACAAGCAAAGTCAAAACGTTTGGAGTGCACCAATAAACTGATAAAATTTCCATACTACTAACATCTTGTCAATACACCAAGGACAAAGTCTTGCGGTTTTTAGTTTTGCCAAAACAATTCAGACTCATCAGTTAAAAGTATGCAGAACTACAAAAAAAGGAGTTAGGAATATTTTGTGGCACTTGTTTAAGTCCAAAGGCACCTAGGTGTGGCAGTTTACTGTGACAGAGTGCAAAACAGTGGGTTTGTCTCAAAAGCCTCCTTGAGCCCTTGTTGTTATTTTAAATGCTCAGTATACACTACCACATCAACATTTAAAAGCATAGTATGAGACAGACCATTCTTCCCATGAGGGATAGTTCAGCCCAAGGCATAATCTAGGCAAGGCAAAACCATTGAAATACAGTGCAATTGTGTAAGAGAAAAAGCTTCTCAGGAAGGTACAAATGAGAGCTGGTTCCCACCCAACACATCATGTGGGAGAGAGACTTCCAGTTTATTAAAATGCATCTAGGAAGTCATCATCCAGACACTCTGTCATCAAATTCTGAAATCTTCAGGTTTTTCTCCCCACTCACAACAGCATTTACAAGTTGGAGCTCATAATCTCAATAGAGGCACATAGTCTTGAGTGTCAATTATCCAAAATGTTTTGACTTGCATCGGTGGGGAAGCATGACAATACAGCAAATTAGATGTAGAAGTTCTTGTTGAGACAGCATCATCATGTTCAGGGTTTCCTCCTGATAGTTCATGAAGACACACTCCAAACTATATTTAAAAAGACAAACAGTGGAGGTGAAGCAAATGCATCAACTTTTCAAACTCAGAGGAAATAAGAGTCACACAGCACCAGAAAACTTTATAAGATTAGCAGAACAGGCCAGTGTTTCTTTGCACTCTTTAACTTCCCTTTATGATGTTGAGCCTTTTGGCAGGCCATAGAAGGTTGCTTTTTGATAGAGGGATTGCAATTTTGAATATGCTTCCAGTGGCCTTCTAGGCCAGAATTCAGGGTGGCATCTGAAATGTTTGCTATTGGGTTTATGGCCCAAATCCAAACTGCAATCTCAAAGAACCACATTTTGAAATATTTCACATGTGACCAGCGTACACCAAGGCCCTCGTTTATGGCTCCTCCATAGCACAGGGGAATGGCATCTCTTAAAAGGCTTGTCCTCCAGAAGAGGCAGGAGATATTCTTGTTTGAGTTTGGTTGTCTGCTAGACTGACTGAGTTGGTGCATGTAATTTTGGAGGAGCTCTCATTATTTTAACTTCCAAGAACAGATTTTCATATTTACCAGGCCTACTATGAATTCTTGGAATATATAAAATTCTGAACATTTTCAGAATGTTCTCAATAACAAGTGTTAAATTACTGCAATGCACAAAGCAGCTTACAGCATCTTGTCAGAAGAGTCACTGACTGCATAATAAGAGGCCCTTCCAGCAGCGGAAATAGACATTTTCTACTTGGACTCCTATCTCTAGTACCAAAGATAGCTGCCACAGGAGGGCTGCTACAATCCATCTTTGGGCCAACAGTCTTCCCCAACCATGAACATGCAACAGAAGGAGAGAAACACAAGCTTCAGTTCTGAGGCATCTCTCTGTTTATGGCTTTCCTTCTATATATATTCAAAACAACTCACCAATGATGATGATAATGAGGACGACAACAACAGCTATCAGTATGGCCCACATCTGGCAAGACAAAAAAGAACCAGAGCTTTCACTTGCAAGTTATGGACAACACTCAGAATTTGCAAGTTCATCCTATTATATACTTGAAACAAGACTGATTTATAGTCAAGCAAGAATTTAGCAAGTGCTTTTTAAGATAGAATGCAGCCTTGAAATCCTTGTAAGGGTTAGGAAGTTTAGGCATTTGATACCAAGCGAAACACATTGAGCTTCCTTTTTGCTTTGCCACCACCCAACAGCAGTGTGCCATGGATTTTTATGGACTGTTTTTATTTTCTATCACAGGGGTCAACAAGAATAACTGGATTTCCAAGGACAAAAGTTAGAAAGGCTGCCATTTAGTATGAAATCTTGAGGTTTCCAGTGTCTGGGGCTGAGAACAGGTCTCAAGTGTACCCACAGGTTCTCTCCCATGTCCCAGTTACCCTGGGACTTCTAGTGTGTGCATACCAGTAATGCCAGCATCATAGAAAAAACATTCAGATTTTTTTCCAGAAAGACTAAAGTCTCATGGCATAAGGCATTTACATGTGTATCTTCTATTTCAAATAATTAAACTAGCGTCAATGCAGCACAGATGAACAGACAAGCAATAGTATTACCTTGCAGTTTTTCCACCAGTACTTCCTTTTCAGCTTGGCAGCGTTTGTCTCAAACTGGGCTGCACCTGCTTGCAAGGCACCTGCACGGTCATCCAGATCAGCCAACTTCTGATCTCTGTCCAATACCTTGTCCACATTGACTCTCATGATGTCCACCACCTGAAAAAAAAGTCAGACCACTTGCCATTTCCTTCATCTATTCACCCATGAGATAACCACATTTCAGTGCACAAAACTAACAGTATTTATATTAGCCAGATATGAGATTTTGCGTGTTCTTCACCAAGATCTGAACCCCAGATCAGTTTGGCTTAAGCATCAGCAAAGGTGTTCTGCTTCTGTGGGTGACCCAGACTGCTTAGAGCTCAGCCAAGTTCAACAACCCTCAATTGCCTCTATACCTAACTGCAGAGGCTTGCAACCTCTCTGCCCAGTTCTGTAGTGTGGGAAGCTTTATATCTAGAATCCCACCCCGGGTTGAAACAAGGAAACAACTCACACACAGCATTTACAGGGCCTTACAAGTCAAATGATGCACACTCTAGGAAGCATCATGTAGCAGGTTGACCAGTTTTACTTGTGCACTGGAGCAGGAGACAGATTTGTTTATCAGCCCTGATGCAGGGCTCTGTAGAACAAGATAGCTAAACTTACCTCATCAACTTGGTATTTAGTCTCCTGAAGGCGGCGGTTGCTGCCAGAGGCAGCCCCAGCTGGACCACTGGTTGACCTAAAGTGCAAAGACAGCCAAAATGGTCATTTCTGGAGCACAACCTTGGGACCCCAGACAGTCTTTGACCAAAATCCAAAGAAGCCTAGATTGTACAGGCATATAATGGCAATAGCTACATGTATAGTCTGGTATTTAGAGCAAATTAGAGTTTAATGTTTGTGCATTCAAACAACATTGCATGTCTCCTTCACTTTGCAACCAACTTAGCTCCAGTGTTATGGTTAAAATACAAGATACTTATGTGCTATCGTTCGGATAACTTTTCCAAAAGTTACCACATGTAAACATTACCAATGAATGCAGATAAGAGAAGGACCAATGCAGCACAGTAAAAACTTGCTAATACTAAAAACTGACATGAATACACATACGCTGCTATGATATTCTCACACACCTCTTCCTCCACTGTCACATCCTTCCTTTTTTGAGAGAGAGAGAGAGAGAGAGAGAGAGAGAGAGAGAGACCGACCGACCGACCGACCGACCAGCCATTCTTTGGGTCTGGGGAGAACAGCCACCAAGTACTGGAAGGCACAGATCCTCCAAATTGCTTTCATCAAATGGAACAAGGGATCTTTTTGACTAGGGACTTGACTATTTCCAAGATGTAACAGGGCCTGATCCAGCTATGTATTTGGAACTTTTGAACCCTATTGGTCAGTCTAAAAGCTTTCAAGTGGCTATCAATCTCTAGTAGTAAAGTCCTTAATCTGGCATTATAAAACAAATCCTTAATCCGGCATTATTAAAAAATATATATCTTACCTTATTTTTCAATCAAGGTGAGCACCAGGCAGGAGCATCTCTGAGGAAGGGACTCTTACAACCAAGGTACCACCACATAAGAGCTGCCCCTTCCAATCATCACTTGCCTGACCTCTGAAGAACGGAGTCCCAGAGTAGGGCCCTCTATACTAAGAACACTCTTACAAAAAGCCAGGTAACCAGCCAGAGGAAGCTACCAGGAAATCTAGACATACCACCTTTTGAGCATATCTTGGTCATTAAACACTTCACAGGGAAATCTGTGCAAGCCTCAGACACCTAAGGAGAAAATGAGAAGAGCTACACCTAGAGGTGAGAAAACCAAGCTACCACAGCACATCCCCTGCTCTGGCTGGGACTAACATGTCAATGCTTTCTAGGGCTGTCTTTCACTGCCTACATTTGATGCTGTTCCAGATTCCTATTACAGGAATAATGGAGGCCTGGAAAGCAGAGCCTGCTTCAGTAGCTGCACCTCTACACCAGACCCTTTCTACCCACCTATGCCACGCCAGCTTGTAAGCTATATTATTTTTTCTAGTTGCAACAATTTATGCTCCATCTAAAAGGTAAATGCCAAGAGCCCATAGTAACCTTGGGACACCATGTCTCCATTGTGAAGAGATAGTGTTAGGTAAGTGAGTGAAGGAAGGAATTGCAGCGAAAGAGTTAAGAGCAAGGCGGATTTAGCCCCATTGCTTGCAACAAGGCTCTGCTGTTAGCCTGTTTCATTCAGGGTAGTTTCACAAATGCAATTTCCTGCACATTGGTATGGGGGAGGGGCAAGAACCACATAGGCCCATCACGTACATAGATGTCACAAATGCAGATTCTGCTGCTACAAGTGGCTTCCAACAAGTGCCTACCTGGCACAACAGATGGCCGACTAAGATTCATACATGGAAGGTTTCTGGCCCACTAATGTGCACCCTTACAGAAGTACCATGTGTGAAGAGCCCTTGATACGACACTCAGGCAATCCGGCACCAGTGCTACAAGATGATAAATACTGTATTCCTGAAGGGCATCAGAGAATCACCAACTGCACTTCTTTGAGCTAGCAGAGTATTGATACTTTTATTTTCAATATGAGCATTTCTCTGCCTGGTATGAACCAGTCAAAATGTATATTTCAACTGTTCTTACAGTTTGCATCAACAGTTCTTTTTTTAGACCTGTCGGAGCTGTAGCCTTTGCCAAAAAGAAGCTAAAAGTCAAAGGTCAAATTTCTCCAGAGCATATGGAGGTTATTTAATACCACAACAGACACTCCACTAGGATGTATATTGCAAGGGATACCACCAGGTCCAATAGAAGGCCAGCAGGGCTCATGAGTAGAGTCAAGGAAGCTATCAAATACAATAGAGTTTTCTTCAGAAAAGAAGGGATTTGCCCAAATGAGAACAAAAAGAAATACAAACTGACAAAAGAAGTGGAAGCTGACCATAAGGGATGCAGGAAAAAAAAAAGGCATGCATAGCTGAAAATAGCAGGCAGACAAAAATATTTTCAACAACATAAAAAGCAGGATCTTTCTCAATTTCTTTAAGTAATTTCAAATAATTATCCTCCATCAGCATACGCGAGCTCTTAGATATACATAAACCAAAATATTTAACTTTATTTGCCATCTGTAGACCATGAGATTTTAATTGTACAGCTTCAGATTCTTTTACATTTTTCAATAAAAGTTTTGTTTTCTCCATAATTAATCTTTAAATCAGCTACCTCTCCATATTGGTTCCAGTCTTCAATCAGATATTTCAGTGAATTTGATGGATTTTCTAAACTGAAAACCAAGTCATCTGCATATGCTTGTAGTTTATAAATCTCATTCTGAACTTTTTTTCCACTTGTTCTTTGATCCGCTCTCATCACATTATTTAAGACCTCCAAAGTCAGTATAAACAATAATGGCAATCCTTGTCTCATTCCTTGTTGAATCTCAATGCCTTCTGTATATTCTCCATTAAATCTTATTTTCGCTTTTTGTTTCGAGTAGATGCCTCTTATCACCTTTGTAATCTTTTCACCAAACTCCATCTGCTGTATTTGTTGAAATAAAAAGTCCCAATTGACATTGTCAAATGCTTTTTGTGCATCTAGAAATACCAATTCCAATTTCTTCCCTGGTTGAAACTCCATATATTCCAAAGTATCAATTAAAATCCTAACGTTATGTTTTAACTGCCTCTTGGGTAAAAAGCCTGTTTGATCATGTATTACGTTTATTAATATTTTCTTCATCCTAGTCGCTAAAATTGTTGCAAAAATCTTATAATCAGCATTGAGTAGTGAAATAGGTCTATAATTTTTGATCTCCTTTGATTCCATTTCTTGTTTGGAGATCAAAGTAATTGTCGCTTCTTTCCAGGACTCTGTGATTTCACCACTTTGCCAAATTTCAGAGATCAAGCTCATCATGGGGACATGTAGAACTTCCTCAAACGTTTTATAATATTCTGCTGTTATCCCGTCAGGTCCTGGTGCTTTCTGATTTTTTTGTTTAATTATAGCTTCATTTAATTCTTGTGGTGTAATCTTAAAGTCCGTAAGTTCTCTCTGTTCTTGTGCAAGTCTCATTTTATTATTCCTTAAATATTCTTTATCTTCATCCAACTCATTTTTTTATATAAGTCTTGAAAAAATTGTTCAATTATCTTTTTCATTTCTTGAATTTTACTTCTACTCCATTTTCATCCTTCAGTGAGTTTATATAATTTTTCTGTCTCTTTCTTAAGTCTATACGCTAACCATCTTCCTGGTTTATTCGCATTCTCAAAGAAGTTCTGTTTTATGAACTTCAAATTCCTTTCCATTTTTTCTGTTTGGATTACTTTAATCTTATGTTGTAACCTTAATGGTTTTTGCCTAATTCTTTATTAGATGGATTTTCTTGTTCTTCCTTTTCCTTTTTGTCTAAGCTCTGATAGTCTCTTCCATTTCTAAATTTTGTTTCCTTCTCTGTCTCACCATATATCTCATTGCAATCCCTCTAAAATATGCTTTACTTCTATCCCAAATTATTTGCCTTTTCATCGATGGTTGGGTGTTAATGTTGAAAAACCAAGACATTTCTTCTATGGCATACTCTACAAACTCTTTGTCTTTCAAACAAGTAGTATTTAGTCTCCACATGCCTCTTTTGTTATATTTGTTAATTTTCAAAGAGATCG
>JAJKFI010000011.1:20302897-20315523 GCA_029204185.1 Lerista edwardsae
CCCCCCCCCCATCCAACGTCAGCCACAGCAGAGCATACGCCCGAAAACGCCATACAGACTGGCTGGCTGCACCTGGAAAAGAGCCACCTCCCCCTCAAGCTCTTCCAAGCAGGTTTCAGAGGCACACCAAGGGCCAGGCGGTGCAGGAGAAGGGGTGAGAGGGGGACCCTCTCTCGTTGCAATCCAAGGGGCTCCAATTTAGGACACTGCATAGAGGAGGAGAGTGGGAGGGAACCCTCGCCTCAGACACCGAGGCTTACCAGGCCAGGGCTAACTCCACCCTGGTGGTGTCCCCCCTTTCTTTCTCCCACACAAATGAATGGCTGCCATTAACTTTATAATGAATTGTACTCTTGCGGGGCACAGGGGGGCAAAACCTGCCTGCCCACCCATCCTGGATAGGAAGTGGCTTAGCCTCTTCCAACTGGGATGCCGCAAAGACAGAACACACAGAGCTCCTCTTGGGGAATACACCCCTCATACACCCCTCGCCTTCCGACACATCAAGGATGAGGCCTCGTTCAGAAGTCCTCTTCCCAAAAGGCACCAGGTCCACTTTGGCTCAGTGCCTGCCTTTGGAATCCTCAGCCTGCTCAAGCACTCCCAGGCATCATCCTCTGGGTGCCAGTCCAGTCCAGAGGGCCACAGGCAGGGAACAGGGGTCAACGAGGAAGGCTGGGCCAGCAGGCTCCAGGTGGTTCAGTGGGGCAAGCAGGCAGCTCTAAGGTGCACAGGGCATAGTGGCTCATCACACAGTGGCCACTCACACAGACATCTCTGATGCTCCAGCCCACCCACACTCTTCTTCTGCTCCGCCCCCTCTTCCAAACCAGGGAGTGGGAGGAGCAGAGGCTGGCACATTAGCCAGTGAGGGGGCCGCATTTGGCACCGGAGGTCTTCAGCTGGCCCTGTTGTGAAGCCTCATGTGTGAAAGCACCCAGAGCAGATAATAAAACCCAGGTTGAGGAGACTTGGATACCCCATTCCGGAACTAATACAAAAGGGATAGGCAGGCAAATCCCCTCTCCTCACAGAGGCTCAGAGAGCTGAGATACAGAACTGGGCAAGGCAGCGGGCAGCAGTGCTGAGTGGAGGAAAACACCAGGAGAGGAAAAAAAAAGAGGACGAGGAAAGGAAAGCAGCTGCCCCTGCCAGCCACAAGGTGGCGCAGCCTGATCAGTGAATGACGGAGCCCTCCGATAGGAAACCAAGGCTTCTGTTGTTAGGGGTCACCCCCCTCCCCTTAAATATTCTATAATCACCAAGATTACAGTCTTAAGAATTATGCTGGATGTTTCAGGTCTGTGCCTTGAATAATTAGGAGAAAGGAAGAACACAGTGATGACAGATTAGCGGCATGGAGGACTATATGGGGGTGTGAGGCGGCTTGGAGGGACGTGGAAGGGATTGTGGCTCAACTGTAAAGGACGAGATTGTGCAAAGAGACCCTATCCTGGGCCGGCGACAGCCCCCTCCACATGACACGTCACAGTGTGCGGACAAAACGGGTGGGACTTCTGCTAAACCTCCCATCCTCCCATCGCACGGCTGCCTGGTCAGGGGACCCCTCCCATGAGTGAATGGATTATTATCTTGGATAAGGACAATCAAGTCTAGCCTTCTGTCTCTGCCAGGCAGAGTCCTCTTGATATTCCCAAGGGGCGCATGGAGGTGATGCCGCTTGTCCCTGCACCTGGTATTAAGAGCAGTGATGTCATTCAGGGCGAACGGACCAGAACGGGCATTCCGGATCCTAACGGGCTCCGTGGCTGGTTCCGGGTTCCCGACAAGTGCCAATCAAAAGTGAGTTCCTGTTCCTAAATCATTTGAATGACACCACTGATTAAGAGGATAACTGCCCCTGTACATGGAGGCTCCACTTAGCTGTCATAGCCAGTAGTCCTTCACAGACATCACCTGTTCCTTGAGTCCACCTAAAGAATCCCTCTAAGCAAGGGGCTGTCCCCGTATCTTGTGGCAGTGCTGACGGCAACACATTTTGCGGTGAGATAAGACAAAGCTGGCCATTGACTTCTGAGTGGCAATGCCTGTTCTTGACTCAGGTGGAAGCTCATTACCACCTGCTGCTTCTCCCTGCTTATGTATCTTTGCAGGTGCAGGTGGCAAGAATGCCCCATGAAGAGAAGGCATCGGCCTCGTGATGTGGGGGCGGGGGACAGTCCTCTCTGCTGAGAAGCTGGTGTGGCCTGGCTAGGGTTTCTTCATGCAGTGGAGAGTTTTGCCAACTCATGCCAAGAATTCCAGTCTTCACCACACTCACCGAGAATGAGCAGCTGGAACAAGTAGAGAATGAGTAGCTGGTCATGGCTGCCCTTCCTGATCTTCCCTGAGACCAGGACGCCAGTAGGAATGCCTCCCCACCCCTCCCCAAGCCTCCCTGGACAAGGGGGACTTGCGAAGGTCAGCAACTCAGCTGCAGAGTGTTTGCTTTCTGTGCGGGAGGGTCTCGGGTTCATGCTCTGGCTGCAAAGAGCAAGGCTTGGGAAAGTCCCTCTCAGTCTGCCCAAATCACCAGCTGGTTTTTGATCCATCTTTTGCATGCTGGTCCACAGCAGGGACTTTTCATGGTCACAGTGCAGAATACCCATTTGAACCCTCTTGTAGCAACACAGTTCCTGTAGCCACAACGCACTCAAATGCGTCCAGCATGACTGAAGGGACAAATCTTGCATGGTTGCTGGAGGTCCAACCTGCCAGGTTAGGTGGGACCTCCTCTGGCTGGTGCTTCTCAGGAGGAGAAAGGTCTTCCCTATCACCTACAACATGATTCTTTCAATTGGAGATGCTGCCAGGGACTGGACTTGGGATCTTCTGCCAGGGATGCTGAGGTGTGACATTGGGCCCTGGTCAAGATGTTTGATTGCCCACCTTCCTAAATGCGTTGGGTTAATAAGTGCATTGCAGAGGATGAGATGGTTAGACAGTGTCACCGAAGCAATGAACATGAAATTGGGCGAACTCCGGAAGCTATTGGAGGACAGGGAGGCCTGGCGTGCTGAGGTCCATGGGGTCGCGAAGAGTCGGACACGACTTAGTGACTGAACAACAACAATAGGTGCATTGATGTGCACTAAAGCTGTAGTGGAATCACAGCTCTGGGCAGGCTGAGACTGAGCTACCAAATTTATTTTATAACCAATCTGTTTACATATATGTAGTTAGGTTTGTCGTGACCCAGGCCCCTTGGAAGCCTGGGATTTTACCTCCCTTCCTCCAGTGGAAATCACGGGATATCAGTGCTCAGCCCTGAAGAAAGACTGGAAATGGACATGATGAGGATTCTTCCTTCAGCAGGCTGGTGCTCTGGGTCTACAGCCACCTTCTTTGTGATGCTGGCCACTCCTGGCCACTGAGGCAGAGGAGAACGACAAGGAAGAGCCCAGCTGACAGTTTCGCAATCCATCAGAAGAAGAGAAGCAGCTGGTAGGAACGACTTCTTGGTGCCACAAGACCCGAAAAGTTTTTTGGAACGCGGGCTGTGCCGACTCTGCCAGGGAAAGCTCTTGCACTTGCTTCAAAGCTTGCCTTTGGCCTTCCCTTGGAGCCGTTTCGCGTTCTGCAGTGCACTGAGGTGAGGTTTGGTGGCATCAGGGAGCATCCGGCTTGCTTCTGCTGCAGGGAAAAGGCACAAGCTGGTCCCCCAGACAGCAGAGAAGAGCCACCCAAATGTCCACAGGCCCCAAGATGTTCCTCGTTGCCTTGGACACAAGATGGGAGAGGTCTCACTGCTCTTCCTATCTCACTTCATGGGACTGGAAGAACGAGGAAGCTCATGTCCTGCCCCTCTTCTCCCAGCTTGGCTGCCTCCTAATACTGCTGATCAGCGGCCCCAGTTGGCTGGTTCAGTTTTACCCCTAGTCTTACCTATCTGCAGGCTCATTTGGAGAGCTCTTGAAGCAGGGAGGAGGAGGAGAGTGATGCAACTCAGTGCCAAACCCAAGCCTGGGAGGCCTTCCTGGATAAGAAGTTGTGAGTCTCTCGTGCACTTGGGAGTCTCGCCTGTCATACCTGCAGCTCCTTTTCAGGTGCTCTGCAAGAGGCTGCACCATGGCAGGAGTGGCACTTCTCAGGGGCCCTGGAAGGATCACTGGCCCTGTCCCATATTGGTGCCACATTGGCAGAAAAAGTGTCCCAGCTCCAGAGCACCTGCAGAGGCCCAAAGGGAGACAGCTGAGCTTGCAACACTCTCCAAGCCGAACTCTGGGGGCACAAACTCACTATTCCTCAGCCAGACAGAACTGCCCCGGGACTCAACCCTGGCCCTAGGGGTCACATGGCTGGCTGCAGTATGTCTACCGTTAATTAGCAGTCCCAGTTTGGGACGACACAAGCTTTAAATGAAGTCTAATAAGTTTCAAGTGGGAAACGTTCCAAAGTAGGAAAATGTGGCTGGCGAGGGAAGCACTCCAATTCCGACAATTAAAGTAGCCTGTTGTTGTTGTTGTTGTTGTTGTTGTTGTTGTTGTTGTTGTTGTTGTTAAGCTTCAATGAGGCAGGGCTTGGGGTGTGGTGGTAAAGCCAAGCACCTGAGCTTCCAGATTTACTATGGCACCATTGCTGGGGTCAGGCATGGCAGTGGAACAGAGGTGGATGAATCTGGTTTTAGAACGCCCTCATGATGCAAGCCAGGGCCCCAAGGCTCCAACATGGAGCCTCTTGCAGGACACCACGGGCTCCCAACCGAAATGGAGCTCCTGCTGCTGTCCGGCAGTTCAGCTGTCTGCAGCCCTTCCTCGCCGTGTCCCTCTATCACTCCTCCCCTCACTGCATCAAAACGGAGCTTGTGGGTGCCTCTTTGTGGTAGGACACAGGTCTTCCTTTCAGCTCCTGCTACAGGCACAATCCACTTAGAGAGGGCAATCCCCAAAAGGTGAGGAGTTGCCCTCCACAGTTTCCTCATAGGAAGCTCCCTTTGCATGCTGGTCACATCTGGTCCTTACGAGGCCACAGAACCCAGGAGAGCCCTTCTGGCCAAGGCACCTGCAGCTGTGAGCAAGCCAAGGTATCCTTCCTTCCTGAGGCAAGTCTCTTTCAGTCTCAGCCTGGAATGAAAGCTGTGGCTGCAGAGGCTACGAGCACCCCAGACCCGTCTCCAGGGAGGTGGCAGGGGTGCTGGTAATCAAACGGCTGGCCAGCAGCTGTGGACCATCCTTGCTTCAAGAAAGAGATCTGAAAAGGGTTGACTCTAAAGGGAGAAGAGAGTCAAGCTCAGCAGTGAAGTCTGCATTCCACGGTCTGTGTTATGCAGCAGGTCTGGGGAAGAGGTGGGGAGAGGCAGAATAGCCCTCCCCCCCCCATGGCCAGCATACCTGGATAGGAGAGGCCCAACACTCAGATCCAATCACTGGCGAATCTCCTTCAGGGCAGAGAAATTTCAAACCACCAGGAAATCCAACTGTGAGGAGGCCTGCAATGGGAGGGGATTGATGTGGAAATGTGAAGGCGCAAAAGCGTGTAGGCATCTGGGCGCAATCTGAGGCCGGCCTGGTTGGGTGGCTGGCGAGGGGAGCACTCTTGCCCCCCCCAAGTGTGGGGCCTTTTCCAAACTCCAGTCCGAGCCCGAAGCTCCTTGCACTCTGACTGCATTTCTAAGGAAGCTTCTCCCAGGATGTGCATCCATAAAATGGGACGTGCACATACTCAATAATGGGGCAGAGCTTTGCACCCAAGGCACGCGAGAGATTTACGACCAGCTTGTTGTCCTTCCTGCACAGTTTTCCTGACGCACTGCAGACTTCCAGCCCTGCTACCACAGTCCTTCTTCTGTGCAGCTTTGTAGGCTCCTGGACAGAACAGCAAGGATGCCCTCACGGGTTCCAGTGCTGCCGCTTCATCCCAGCGGGTCATTTGCCCTCTCTGTGTGGATGTCTGTGACAGTTCTGGAGGAACGCAGACGAAGGCTCTGCTCTTTTGCACAGCCAGGGCTCCAAACATGCCACACTGTGCAGGAAAAATGCAGGGTGTGGCACTGTGGAGCACAGGCTTCTGGAGCAGCTCTGTTTTTATTTTGAAAAACAAACAGGTTTCTAGACCTCTAGTCCAGTGTTTCTCAAACTGTGGGTCAGGACACCAACCTGATGTCAGATGGGTTGCAGAAAACTGGGAGCAGTCATCGTGGAAGCTGCAGACCCTACTCTTGCTATAATCCTCTTGTGAGTGAAAACAACATTTTCAAGTGAGGTGTTGTTGTTGTTTTAATTTTGTTTTTAGTTCAGTGCTTTTACATAGTATTTTGTCCTAATCTTGCTTTCTGTCCAGGATGTTTCATTGTTGTGTAATTGCTGCAGTCCAAGAACGCTAGTTTGCATTCCAGGAGAGTCATTTGATTTCATCATAGTGATGGCAGTTCCTGCTTGATGATGTCACTTCTGGCATGACATCACTTGCAAGTTGTTGACATTACATCTGGTGGGTCCCTACACATGCCACTCTAAAAAGTGGGTCCTGGTCTAAAAAGTTTGAGAACCACTGCTCTAGTCAAGCAGACTGTGGTTGAAAACTGTGAGACCAGCAGAGCAACAGCAGAAGGTCTGGAACCTGCTCTGGGAAGGGGGAAGAGTTGGAGCAGGAGACTACAGACTAGAGATCCACTCGGCTGACACGCAAGGTCCTGGCGTATGTTTCTTCCAGGCCTGCCTACTTCTGATCTTCACTCTCATTGCAGCTCCCCAGTGAGGTTCCTACGGAGGGGAGGGGGGCGCAAAATGCTAAGTTTTGCAGGAGTCTGAGCTCCTGTGTAATGCAGACCCTCCCCCTCACCTCCAGAGGCTTTGCCTGCGGAGCCGCGAATGGCTCTGAGTCTGAGGGAGAGGGGGAGGAACTGCATTACACAGGAGCTCTGGCTCCTGCAAAGCATAGCATTTTGCCCCCCTTGAAGGAAGGCCACTGCAGCTCACCGACTGGCATAGACCTACAGAGAGTGCCTTGAAGCTGCTCCTGCTTCCTGACTCTAGAGGTTTGCAAGGATTATGTTCCTCCTGCCAGTGGTGACGTGCTGGGGAAGGGTTTCCTCCTCTGTTGGACTGGACTTGGGTTTATCCATCTGGCACCTTCCCCTAGCAGAGGGGGTAACATCAGCTCTGCTGCCCCGACAGCACTCTCCTCACCTCATATCCTTCCTTGTGCACTCTCTAACTGGAGTTGCTAGCTTTTGATTTGGATACTGGCCTCCTCTGGAGCAGGAAGGACCATAGGAGTTAGGGATGGATTTGATCTGGAACCAGAACAGTGGGACTGGACTTTTCAGGCCTCAGGATGGCTGGCCTGGCAGGATGTGATCCTACTGAGTAGGTCAGTCTGTAGTCCGGTCCTTCATCCACTCCCTCTTTCTGGAAAGAAGGACATCTCAGTCTGCCCAGGAGAAGTATTTTTCTCCAGTAACTTATGGAATTCACTGCCACAGGATGTGGTGCTAGCCACTGGCTTTGCAGAGGGATTTGAGGAGAGACCTATCAGCAGTTGGTACTTAGTCATGCCAACTAAACAGAACCTCCAAGTTCCGAAGCAGTCTATCACTGAATATGAGCTGGCAGGGAGCAGAGGAGGGACTGGACTCATGCCTTGCTTGCACAAGTTTCCTAGGAGCATTTGGTATGGACACGGTGGGCAGCAGACAGCTGGGCTCGAGGGCCCTTTTCCTCTCGTCTTCAGATGCTCTTGTGAAATTGAGAGTGGCATCTTCTGTCTCAGGATGTGAACAGCCAAATCTTCCTACGCCTCATTCATGGGACTTGGTCCAGTCAGCTTCAGCCCAGAGAAGACGCTGCTGTCCCCTGCGCCTGCCCCAGACCTGCAGCTGGCTGACGGAACTCCACCCCCAGGCCTCAAGCAGTTGGCCCACTCCAAGGGCCAGACAATCCGTTCTGACACGCCTTCCACAAACAGTCACAGCAGCGGAGGAGCGAACATCGGCAACACCCCTGGAACGGGGCTCGCTAGGCCACTGCCACTTGCAAGCTCAATGCAAATGAGCAGCACATGGTGGGGAGCACATTCTGGGCCAGCTCCACCAGGGTCTCCCGAGTGACGGGCTTGGCTTGGCCGTCACTCAGCACAGCATGGAGATTCCTTCCCGTTCTGCTCCCCTTTGCATTCTGCAGCCTGCTCCGAAGAAAGACTGCCAGGAGGGGAGCCACATGGCTGAAATGAAGCGCGGGTCGATGCAGCCGCTATCAGTCTGCAAGAGCGAGCTGCTCCAGAAGGATCTCAACACATTCAAAGCTGGACGGTTCGCAGAGGGATGGGGCTTCAGGAGGCAACTGGCCCTTGTGGAAGGCAGCAGTGGTGTTCTTGGCAGCAGACAAGGCAATGTTTGTCATGGCAACCGGTTAAAACAGACAAAGCAGGCAAACAAGGAAAGAAAGAGGGTTTTTTTTTGTGTGTGTGTGTGTGCCAGATTTGCATGCACATGCAGGGAAAAAGGGCCTGGGGCACTCTGGCAGCGCAATCCTATGGAATGCAATGGGGTTGCATCGGCGCTGCTCACGTAGAGCCGATGCAGGGGTGCCAATCGGCACCCCCGCGTTGGTATTAAGGCAACGGAACCATTGCACCCGCACAGAGCCTCCCCCATGTTGGCCGAAGCCAGCCAGTGTGCGGGAAGCGCCATGACAGGACTGCTCTGAGATTGGCGGGAGGAGGGTGGGACATGGGAAGGGCGTGGACGGGTCCAGGATTCGGCCATAAGGGCTATGCCCGATTCGGGCTGTGCCGTCTCCTTGAATCTGTGCCTGCTGTTTAGCAGGCATGCATCTGAAGAGCGCATAGGGAGGCTCCTACGGTAAGGGAGCGAACATTCCCTTGCTGCAGGGAGGCTCTAGCCTCCCCGACCCAGTGTCGGATATTGTGCTTTGCCATTCCGGGGCTGGATAGAATTGCGCCCTGGGTGTGTGTGTGTGTGTGTGTGTGTGTGTGTGTGCACAAGCAGGCTCCAAGTTCCAGGGGTCCTTTGCCCTTCATGGGTCCCACTCCCCATCTGCCCCACCTCCATCCCCCTTCGCTCCTACCCATCCTCTCCCTTGCGTCAGTTTCTAGACTGTAAGCCCCTCGTTCTGTGGGAAGCATCATTTCAATGGATGGGGCTGTATGCCTATAAGCAAATAAATGGGCCTGCGTTCCCAAGGGGTGAGTCCAGTCCCTTGAAATCAAGAAAGGGGACTGTTCCACTGTGCTGATGGCACTGCTACAGGAACTGCCACCAACGTTCTTCTTGAAATACGAAGTGCTTTTGTGCTGCTGTACTGCCACTTCATTTGGAACGCCTCCAAGAGCAAACCTTGAAACCCGGCAGAGTCTTCCGCCCCTTTCCCCAGCTGAAGTTGGACATGGTGCCTGGTGGGACAGCAACTGGCCGGCTCCAGGGAACCTCAGCAGCCCCACCCCTCCCTGTGCCATGCATTCTGAGTGGGCAACTGCACACTTGTCGCTCCCCTGATCCCCCTCCCTGCCCCTCCCCAGGGACTCACACATCGGCTTCAGCTGGCCAATCAGCTCCTCCTTTGTCCATTTTGCCCATTCCTTCTTGTCGGTGTTGATGGAGCACAGGATGGGCCCACAGGGCTTCCCACAGTCCTCGATGGCGGGTACATTCAGGTAGTGCACCAACACGATGTCAGGGTTCTGGAGGGAGAAGAGCAGAGTGGGGCTGTGGTTTAGAATGGCCATCGCTCTGCCAGTCAATGACAAGACAAATGCACTCTGCCATCAAGCCACCCAGTGAGCAGGAAACCTCCCCGCAGCCGCGGCCCTGCAACTGAGAACCAGGCTCCTTCCTGACTAAGTGTCCATTGAGACAAGCAAGCGTGGCAGCAACAGCAGGCAAAAGGTACAGGATTGCTGCAGCTATGCCGGATTGAGCCATCTCCCCCCCCCTCCGGGAGAAGTGCCTTGCAGGGGTGCGTGGAAGACCATTGCATTATCCCCAGAAAGCGCCGCAGGACAGCCGGGGGCCACTTTGGTCTTGTTCTCCGGCAAGAAATTTTCCAGTAAGAAACTTCAACACAACTATTAACTTTGCAGTAGATAAATGAATAATCTTAAGAGCGACGCGACAAGCAGGAAACAACCCCCACGATAGATAACAACAAGATTGAAAACTTGATTTCTCTCCCTAAAGTCATTTACTCCTAAATTCACAAACTTTAATGACTGCTCTGGAATTATTTATAAAAATAAATAGGATAATGGTGTAATTAAAACTCTAATGTTTCATTAATGCTGCTGGAGCAGGCTCGGGAGAGGACGGGGTGCACACGCCAGCACTCCTTTGCAAAGAGGGAGTCACTTTCCTCCTGGTGGAAGTACCAGAGCAGCAAATAAGCTCTTCCGCTAACGAGAAAAAGTTACTAATGAATAGATGCTGTGAGGCAATTAATTGCTTGTCCTTCAGATGGGTTTAAACACACATCAGGGGCGTGAGCCAGCCAAGAGAAGGGGCTACCACCAAAAAGTGGAGTAATCAGAGGTGGGGGTGGGTAGGAGGCCCCTCCCTGCCCTAGAAGGAGTTGTGGGGCACAAGTGGGAAATGCCACACACCTGGCTGGGACTTGTGCCTCTTGCCCTCCTTCCTCGTGGGACTTTAGCCACCTAGTACACACTGGGGTTGCGCAAACAAGGCACCAGCAGAGAACATCCACAGATGAGGGAAACACTAAGGGTGCAATCCTAACCTGGAGTTAGGCCAGCAAAGGCAGTCCAGCAAGGTTTGGCTGGCACAAGGAACACCATAAAGTATGTTTGGACCATTCTCGGAGTCAGAGAGGCCAGCACACAGACGTGCGCTTTACGGTGGCCCTTGTGCCGGCCAAATTTTGCTGGACTAACTGTGCCAGCCTAACCCCAGGTTAGGATTGCACTCTAAGAAAGTCAGAGCTAGAAACATCAGCTTCCTACCTGGAAGATTTTTGTTTCAAAAGCCTGCACACATTGCAACCCTGCAATGGGAAGAGGGGAGGCATGAGGACCTTGCTCCCTGGCTCTGTCATGCAAGCTGCAGCTCCTCACTAGAATTCAGAGATGCTCAGATGGATTTAACAGTTAAGCGTATAGCTTTCAAAATGTAGTAGGGGATAGATATGTGAAAATACTGCAGCCAAAGACAATGGTTTTCAAAAGTCCTCTTGCACTCGCCACTCTGCTTTATAGGTATGTGCAGAAGATGATAGCTTGGCAGGCATGATTATCCTTGTCAGGGGAAATTCTGCTGAAAACTTCCCCTTCTGCACACCACCAGAATCCTTCCCCATCACACATGGTTGGCCCATCCATCACCAGGCCCCTGCATCACCACGAGGGGGGACCATCTCATCTGCATCCTCTTTCCCGCAGGGCAACCAGGGGCCCCAAGGGGAAGCCCACAAAGAGAACAGAAGACAGCCAGCATTCCCACTGTTGCTCCCAAGCAACTGGTATTCAGAGGTAGACTGGTACTGAACATGGAGGTTTCACTTCAATGGACAACTTTGCCACAAACAAAAGCTGAAGCAGAGCCCTGTTGGCCCTGTTGACTTCTAGTGTGTCATGCATGGGGTGGTGCAGGAGGGCAGTGAGTGGGTATTGACATGGGCATATTTCAGGGATGTCTCAGTGGTCCCTCTGAACCGTAGGAAGGTGCTGTGCAGGAGAGACAGGAGCACCAGTTCTGGATTTGGGATCTGCAGCAGGAGGCTGCAGCTTGAGAGCCTCAGTCCAGGGCATGCCCCCCTCGCCCGCTCCAGGTATTTCTGCCACCTGCTGCTGTGCCTTGCCCATGTCTGAAGGGCTTGGCAAGGGCATCTGCTGGGAGCGCTGCTCTGTAACAGGCCCATAAACCGAGCATGCGCGAGGCAACCCATCACTAACCCATCACTGAAATAGAATCCGGAAACTTCCCGAAGGCAAAGCGGCGCCCTCCTCTCCTCACTCGCTGCCATTCGCTTGACAGTAATGTGTGTTATTAGAAATGGATCATATTTATGGTCCTATTATGGCGAATTAATCCTGCCCTGGATACAGTTATTTCGCAAAGCCCGTTGAGTTCTTCACCCCAATCAGCTTTTATGGGAGCCCAGATCCATCGTCTGGATGCAGAGCCCTTCCTTCAGTCCGAGGCAGACTATGCACACAATGCAGCTGCCGAACCCTGGGCTTCGCTCGTACCGGAGGCAACGGCGGGTGGAGCGCAGATGCGAGAAGGCAGGCGGGTTAGAATCAAGCTGTAGAACACGTCTCCGAAAAGAACACGTGGCCAGGTGAGAGCTTCGCCCGGCTCTCTCGCAACCTGCCGGGTCAGGCCCAGAGCATCTTGCCTCCCACAGTGGCTCACGTGGGCAGCTCATCAGGGCAGCTTCCACTGAAAGGCCTTCATCCAGGGCCTCCTTTCCAAAATGCATCGGCGGAGTTTGGCCCTGCAGTGCCTCTTCCCATTTTTGCTGCAAAACGGGGACTGCCAACTGGCACGCTGGCTGTGTGGAGGTGGACACCATCCTCAGGAAAAGCCTGGGCTGCTGAGGAACATTTGGGTGTTTAACTCATGTTTAATTCAAGGATGGATCAGGTGATCTCTCTCTCTCTCTCTCTCTCTCTCTCTCTCACACACACACACACACACACACACACACACACACACA
>JAJKFI010000011.1:20320892-20334102 GCA_029204185.1 Lerista edwardsae
TCTCTCTCTCTCTCTCTCTCTCTCTCTCTCTCTCTCTCTCTCTCTCTGTGTGTGTGTGTGTGTGTGTGTGTGTGTGTGTGTGTGTGTTTCATTAATAGCAGTCAGCCTGGGTGGTTGGCACACCTTTTTCAATGGAAAGGGGTTTCTGCTGATTTCTTTGCACCCCAAAATATCCCTCCTCTGGGGCCCCCAGGCTTCCTCCTTTTGAAGGGGTTTCCCTGATGTGGGGCTGTTGATTGCTGCTGTATAAAGGCAGGATGTTAGGAAAGCGAAAGGCTGGAAGAGAGGACCAAGCATGTGAGAATGGGGATCGCCTTAAGGCGTTCCATGGGTTTTATGGCAACTGTTTTGCTTCCTTCCAAATGCCTGAGATTTCCCATAGGACGCACCTCCACACTCCTCAGTTTCTCCATCAAGTGGCACTGGGTGTCAACGCCAGTTGCATTAATTTGTGTGATGCATGTGGCAAGTATTTATTACAGTGCAGCACCACCCTACCTGGACAGCTCCAGAGGGGTCTTCTTTTGTGGCAGACACAGAAAGGGGGTGAGCCCAGAAGACCCCCTGGAGCCAAGAACAAAAGCTGGTTGCTGGAACCATGTCACCAGGCTGCGGCAGCTAAGAGACAGCTTAGCTCCCCACAAAACGCCTCTCTGGTGCAGGGCTGTCTTTCATCCTTCATCTGGATAAAGAACCCACAAGATAAGGCACAGCTTCTAAGTCCTGCCCTCCTCACGCACTAATTGAAAAAGGTCTCATTAATCTCTTTCGGGCCCTCTGCCGAATCTGCATAAGGAACAGCTCCAGAACAGGCGGCTCCTGGATAACGTATGTCATGCCAAGCTTCGTTCCCAGAGTGCCGGCAGCAACCCATTTCCGACAGGGTTGATATTGTAATGTGTGCAAGATGAGCAGCAACCAACACAACTTTGGGAGGAACTGTTCCCACCCTCCACTGAATGCGGATACTTTGGGCAGAAGCACTGGTCGGAACTCCTTCCTGCAGCCCAGGTAGAGGGGCTTCCATTTTCTTGTCTGTTTGCCGGCAATGTGTGATGTTGCTACAGGTGGAAACTGGCAACAGGGTTGGCCTGTAGCAGCCAGGGAGCAGATGGCCAGTTGCAGCCAGGAAGGTGGCTGGGTAGCCTGGCCGTCTCTCTGATCAAGGAGAGTAGCTGTAGTTCTTGGAGTTGTATGACAGGCTGTCATGGGCATGTGGATGGCTCTTGACACCGCTCAATTCTCAGGCCCAGCAGAATGCTGGACAGCGGCATTCCAACCCCACTCTAACCTGATGAGAGACACCCCACCCCCACCCTGTCCTGCAGCTCTAATACCTCTGCAAGGCAGGTGAGCTCCAGCCAAGGTCCTGACTGAGGGCCCTGCACTTCTGCTGATGCTGCACTCTGAGCACAAGGTCCATCAGCACCAGTAGCCGAGCAGCCCATCTTGGGAAGCTGAGAACTGGGGCACGAGTGAGAGAACCGCCCTCTGCTACACACTGAGAAACCAGAAGTAGTTGCCTTGGACCATGGCTCTGTTTTAGCTAGCATTGATAACAGCTCTGCATAGCCCTCCCTTCTGGTGATTCCCAGCTGCCAGGGTGGTACAGTGGACAGCCCTAGGCTTTGACCCGGGAGATGTGGGTTCAGCAGCTATGCCAGGTGACTATTTCTCTGCGTAAGCTCCTTTTGCAGGTTCAAATTGGGAGAAAGGCCATAGACAGTGCCCTGAGCTCAGCACCTGAGAGAAAAGACACTACGAGGATGAGAGGATCTGCTCCTTTTTAAATGTTGACTTGGAAATCAGCCGAGGGAAGGGCCAAGACGTACGTACGTACATACATGCATGTGTGTATGTGTGATAAGCAATTGTTTTTTACTCTCATGTGCATTGATGGTGCTACAGAAAATTGTTAACACACATTCAGGGGAAACAAAAGAGTGCATTTCTGTCCAAACTGTGTCACAGATTTATTAGGATTCAGTTCAAGGATTTCTATCCTGCTCCGAGCCCCAGTCATGGTTAATTTTATTGCAGTTCACTGGCTCAAGGTGTGGTGATGGCCACGAACTTAAATGCTTTAAAGGGCAATGAGATGCATTCACAGCAGAGGCAGAGAGGCTCATCAGTAGCCACGATGGCAAAACCTCCATGGGTAGGGCAATCTGCTCTGCTTGTGGGAACCTGCCTGTCCCTTGCTGGAAATAGGATGCTGGACTAGATGGGTCAACCTCAGCCTGAGCCCAGTACCAGTATCTCCTCTGTGCCTGCCTCTCTGCCACATGCCCATCCATCGCATGCCCAGCTTGCCCGCCTGGTGACGTGTGGCCTTTATCACCCCTAAGTCAGCTGCCATCCAGCCTGCCTTTGTGCTTCTAATGGATGGAGCAGCCACATTTGCTCCCACCTTCCCTTTTGCTCAAATATGACAGCAGTGGTGTCTCTACAGGGAGGGCAGAGCTCTAAGTTTTGCAAGAAGTGGAAATCACTCCTCTCCTGCACCATTTTAGCCAATCCTCACAGGGAAAAGCAACATCTTGGCGTTGCTTACTGGCTACAGCAGCAAGGGAGAGGAGGGATTTACATGACAGGGTAAGGCTCCTTGCAAAACTTAGAGCTCTGCCCTCCCTGTAGAGACGCCACTGTATGCCAGTGCTATGAAGCCAGCCCCAAGTGGCTCTTCTCCTTCCCCAACACCTCAGGTTTGGGGCTCTTGCTGGACCACGAGGAGCAGGAACAATGGCAAGCTCCTCACTATGTGAGGATACTGAACTTGATCTTGTCCTTCCAATAGGTAAATAAGCATTCTTATCCCGATATTGCAGATGGGGAAGACTGAGGCTGCGGGTGGGGTGGGGGATTGCCTAAGGGCACAGTGTAAGAGTTTCTGGATGAGCTGGTCCTAATCTGGAATTTAGGCTGCTATAAGTGTGTATAAAACACACTTTCCTGGATGTAAGCTGCACTAAGAACTATGATACATACTTCTGATGGTACTGCATACTTCTCCTAGGGCACAATCCTATATTGCGCTGGATTAGCAAGGCTGGCCAGCCTGTGCCGAATCCAGCACAGTATAGGTGAGGCTGGAGCCTCCCCATGGCAAGGGCACATTTGCACCCTTACTGTAGGGGAGGCTCCAGCCTCCCCATGGGCTCCTCGGATCTGCGCCCGCTAAACAGCAGGCGCAGATCCGAGGAGACTGCGTGGCCTGAATCAGGGCTGGGCAGCCCCCCAAACGGGTATAGGATTCGGCCAAATCCTGGACCTACCTCCGTCCTGGGTTGGCCCACCTGCTGGGCAGCCTATCGCCTACCCCTGCCCGCCCCCCCGCACAGGAACACCCTCCCCCCGCCCTGTTTGAAAGTGGTGCCTCCCTTGCGCCATCCAACTTTGGCCAATGCGACAGAGGCGCAGCACGGGCGCAACAGGACCGGTGCTGCCTGCAGTGCCGGTCCCATTGCCTTAGCACCGACGCAGGGGTGCCGATCAGCGCTTCCACATTGGTGCAGTGTTGACGCAACCCTGTTGCATCAACGCTGCGCAGTTTCTAGGATTGTGCTGCCCGTGGCACTGCAGCGCCTTGTCAGGAGCTGATGGACAGCTTCCTCCTGCTCCTCAGCGCCTCCACGGCTGGTGGTCATAGGAAGCTACTGAACCACCAGGGTTCAGGGGACAAGTGGCCTCCACTTGGCCATTGAATGAGGAATCCTGGCAGGTCCCCAAAGCAGAGTTTCAGCACTGCTGAACTGCAGGCGCAAAAGAGCCAACAGTCACTGCCCTCTGGAGGCAGAACAGGAGGGAATCTCAGCTGCGATGGGGCTGTGGGCCAAGCCAGCTTTCCCTGGTGGATGCCCAAATCCCTTCTTCCTATAGCCCAGCCCAGGCTCCACTTAAATGGGGCCACCCCAAGGTCTTCCCTTCACTACAGACTGCTGCCAACTCCAGGCACCAGAAACCAGAAACCACCTACTTGATGTAAGGAGTGGAGTGTGCCACTAACAGGTCGGGATAACCCAGAAACGGAGCGGTAAGTGCCGAACCCAGAGCGGAGTGTGGGGACGATTAAAGTTTAACAAGGAAACATTTGAAGTTGGGGGGATGCAGGGAGGCTGAGCGTAGATCAAAGGGCCCTTTAGGCTTCTGGGATCGGCCAGAATCTAAAGGAGCATCTCAGACAGAGGAAGCATGAAGGAATCAGCTTGAAGTCTTTTAGTTAGCAGGAAAAGAGGCAGCCAAACGGCCCTTTTGCTGTGCAAACAGTCCCCTCTCTGGGCAAGGAGGCAGCCCTGGCCAGCTCAGCTGCTGGCAAGCCACAGAAAATGGTTCAGAGAAGAATGACTAGCTTGCTTGCTGCATCTGGCTCAGTGGCCCATCTCCTCCAGCATCCTGCTTCCGACAACCCCTCCACGCTTCCTCCTCAGGGAACAGGCGGATGTGCCGGGCCTGCATGGCCTTGGTTTGGTCCTGGGCCTTTTCCCTGCCTTGCTAAGCCTGCCCCTGGGACCACGACGGCACAACCGAGTGCAAACCTCTCCCTCAAAGAGGACACCACATCCTGCCACGTAAGCTCTGCATAGACAGCTCCAGCTCAAACCTTCGTCGGCCATGTTTACATGCAGGGGGAACACACACCCCCTCACTGCCTGCGAATAAATATTTCATCACAACAGAACTGCAGGTGTTAGCCAAAATCCTCTCTAAGATGCTGGGAATGCGATTGCTCGGTGGGCTCTGGGATTTGCTCCCCCCGCCCACTCGCTGCATGGATTTCATGTATCGATTTCAATTTTTAAGCACACCTGGCCAGCCTGGCCCAGATGAGGCCTATTGCTTCAGCTGGACACTGAACTGCCTCTGACTCCCCGCTTTTAAATGGGGCTGTAACAAAAAAGTCAAAGCAGGGGTGGTGGTGGTGGTGGGGGAGCTCTCCATGTGCGCCTGGTGCTGAAGTGTAAATGTTGGCCTGGTGTTGGCCGGGGTCTCCAAATGCTTGAGACAGGCACAGAAGATCTGCTTTTCTGCATTAACGTCAGGGAGACGCTTCACTCCTGTACTCAAAAAGGTGTGTGTGCGCACACAAACCTGCACACTCCATGATCAGTGCCCCTGGAAAGGCTCCTGGGCTCCTCAAAGTTGCAAGGAAGGGAGATTTTTTGCAGGGTGTGGCTGTTTCCTTCTCATGCTCTGGCAGTGGTCAGGGAAGCCACTCCTCGCAAAACCTGCAAGTTGAAATGCAAAGGTGCAGGATCCTGTTCATGGCCCCACCCTTGCAATCCTTTTTGCCCCCACCCCGCGGGGGGGGGGGGGCATCCGGGGTCCATGGACAGCAGGCATGCCTCTCCCAGAAACCGTTGTCCCTTCCTAACAGGTGATATCTGCCAAAATCCCTGACACACATTTCATAGGGGTTCTGTTTCCTATTACTATCATCATCATCATCCTCGAACAAATAACGTCGTCTTATCTGCAAGGCTCCTCTTGTCTCATCAGTGCTGCTTGTGGACAAGGACTTTAGAGGGGCGATTTGGGCCAGCTAATCCAGCCTCCACACAGGCCACTTGGGATGCTTAGCCCCTTCCCCAAACATGACATGGACCACCATGTGCTGGCTTTGGAGCAGGGAGGATCTGTGTTTGAATCCATGACGAGCCTCACAGCTTCATGGCCGGTCACTACCTCACAGGGCTGTTATGACAATAAAATTGGGGGGGGGGAGGCATGAGCAATTCCTTGAGTTCCTTGGAGGAAGAGCATCATGTAAGAAGAATTTGGGGGTTGAATTCTGGCTCTCAGTTGGCACTTGGGGGCTGCCTCCTTCTTTCAAGACTGACACCTTGCAGAACGGCTGGGAAACTGGGGAGCGTGCTCTAGGAGTTCATGACACGTTCCCCACGTCCTGCTTTCCTCCGTCTCTTTGAAACAGACATCCACATCAGGACGCAGCGGGAGAAAAATGGACCCTAAAAGTGTTGTCAACGTGAATGATTTGGGTGGCGCCTGTCACCGAGCAGCTCTCACCTTTCGGAGCTGCAGCCAGGCAATAAAGCCGGTGGAAGTGACAGAGTGGGAGGAGAGGGCGTTTTGACAGATCTGCACGGCCCTGGCTGTTGACACTCCATTTCAGCCAGGGGCAAAGCGAAGCCGCAACAAGGAGGTGTTCACGGATGCTGTGACCCTGAGCCAGCCAGCCTGGACTGTTAATCTGAAGCCACCTGCTCTGGGGGCGAAGGAGAGGGGAGAGGAGGCAAGGGGACAGGAGGCCTACAGCTGAGCCCCAGGACCCGTTACAAGTCCCAGCGTAGTGTAGCGTAGTGTAGTGTACCTCAAAAAGGACATAGTGGAGCTGGAAAAAGTGCAGAAGAGAGCGACGAAAATGATTACGGGGCTGGGGCACCTCCCATATGGGGAAAGGCTACAGCATTTGGGGCTCTTCAGCCCAGAAAAAAAGGCGCCTGAGGGGAGACTTGATTGAGACATACAAAATTATGCATGGAAGGGATAGAGTCGATAGAGGGATGTTCTTTTCCCTCTCTCAAAACACCAGAACCAGGGGGCATCCACTAAAGCTGAGGGTTGGGAGAGTTAAAACAGATAAAAGGAAGTACTTTTTTTACCCAGCGGGTAGTTAATCTGTGGAACACTTTGCCACAGGAGGTGGTGATGGCATCTGGTCTAGATGCCTTTAAGAGGGGAATGGACGGATTTCTGGAAGAAAAGTCCATCGTGGGCTATAGGCAATGATGGATTGTGCAACCTCCTAACATTGGTGGTGGGCTACTTCAGAGTACCGGGTGCAAGGGAGTGGCAACAGGGAACAAGCATCTTGTTGTCTCATGCCTCCCTGGGGCACCTGGTGGGCTGCTGTGAGATACAGGAAGCTGGACTAGATGGACCTTTGGCCTGATCCAGCGGGGCTCTTCTTATGTTCTTATGTTAGCGTAGTGTAGTGTAGTGGCAGAGCTTAACCTTCAGGAGCTTCACAAGCCCTCTTCCAGCCATGCCCCACAAAGCCAACGCAACAGAAAAGCAAGACTGAATGGCACCCTCTGAGTACTTCCTTCTCCTGCCACATGCAGCTACTTTGAGACAGACCTCATTGCTCAGTGGTTCTCAGTGGTTCTCAAACCTTTTAGCACCCTGACCCACTTTTCAGAATGACAATCTGTCCGGGACCCACCATAAGTGATGTCATGGCTAGAAGTGCCATCGCTGTGACGCCGGAGCCTGCCCATTTCCTGAGAATGCAGCAATAAGCAGGGTAATTTCTCAGTCATTTTCCAATATCAAAGTGAATCAGAAAGACAAAAAAGCCTATTTACAACCTTGACACAAGCAAAACAACCTTGAATAGCAGTAGTTGGGGAGCAGCAGCAGGGAAGGGGCATTCCCGGAGGCACCTGGTTGCCACTGTGGGAAGCGATTGCTAGATGAGGGGTCTGGTCCAGCCTCCACCCCACTCTCAACCTCAGCCCCCCTGCCCCCTCCTATGACATAAGACCACCGATCCGCCTCACAGAATTGTTGTATCTATTACTGAGATGCTGAGTGCGGAGTGCACTGATTGCCAAAAAAGAGCTGCATAAATAACTATTACTCTTGACATGAAGATGAGAGCGCACCTGCACGTGGGCCCAGAGACATATCCTTAGGCTTACCAGTTGGCTGGAAATTCAGCATCCTGTCCAATCGTTAGGAGAGGAGGCCATAGAGCCTTCCAGTCCCTCCACACAATATCCCCTTTGGCCAAACTGCTCGGTCCCCCACCCAAGCAAAACGACTACTTCTTCCCACATTCATTCGGTCTCTCCTGCAATTCTCCCCCCCCCTCTAAATGTAAACTCTTCCTGGCGGAGACCTTCTCTAGCTCTGATGCCAGCTCATGTCCCCCACACCTGGCATTTGGAGAAGGGCTTCCAGGGCTGAAGGGGCAGTCTGCAGATGGTGCAGGATCCCTGGCTTCATTACGCACTTCAGCACTCTGGTGCCCACTTAACATCCAACCCAGCCAGCGCTCATTAATTGCTCTCTAATTCCCTTTTGGCAGAGCAATAAGAAAACCAGCCTGAAGACTCTCCCTCCCACACCTGCTCACCAAGAGTGACACCTGTAGACCACATGGCTGTAGACCACGCCTGTGTGGCTTTGTGGCTGGGAGAGAAGGATGCGGAGCCCATCCCGCTCTCCTCCGCCCCCACTGCCTTGCGCTCCGCAGAGGTGCTGCCTGGCAGCCTGCGGAGGGCTCATTAAGGGAAGTTCTCGCCTCTCCTCCTCTCAGCTCTCACAGATGGCAGCGCGCATAAGGGCCAGCAGTTTCCCCACACAGGAGGAGTGGCAGGATCAGAGAGAAGCGTCGGCATGAAGAGAGGCTGGAAAGATCTTATGGTGGAAGAAGAGGGTGCGGCTGCTCTTCAGGTGGATGCAGTGGGACAAGCAGAGGTCCCCAGAGCCCAATGCAGACTGGCACAGGAACGTGCCAACGAGATGCAAATCCGTGTTTGCATCATGCCCCTCCTGTGGGAGGCGCCCAGCAGCACACACAGCTCCCCCTTTTATCCTCACAATAAGCCTGTGAGGTGGGGTTCACCCAAGCAACAGTGACTGGCCCAAGGAAGTCCAGGCAGCTCCCCTACTGATGTTTTCCGACTTCCTGGAGCCTCCTGTCTATTCCCCACTTTGTCTGCTGCTTCCTTGGGTCACATCACCATTCGGAGACGCTGGCGGTGTTGGCAGATACGCCCCTGCACTGTGAGCAGGCTTGGCAATTCCAGAGAACTGCAAAGCAGGTTCAGTAAAGAACTCCCCTCTCTCTGCCCACTCCAAGCCTGCGACTCCAGCCTGGCTCTTCTGCTTTTCTGCCACAAGGACACAAGCTAAAAACAGGATGGCCCCCAACAGTGGTGGTCCTGCCATTGGCTGAGGGGGCAAATGTCCCTGGGTGGTGTGCCTGTGGAACCCATAAGTGCTGTGGCACCGCTGAGCCGCTACCTCTGAGCCACCCTCCAGAAAACCAGAAGTAGGGTTCAAAAGCTGTCTGAAGGTGTGAGAATGCTTTCTGACAGCAATGGACCATCGTGCGAGGCTCCAAAAGATGCAGGTGGGTTGGGGGGTGGCTGTCTGCGGACCTGGCCCCGGGTGGCAAATGAGCCAAGGCTTGGAAGATGATAGCCAATGGGCAGATCCCTACAGCAGCGGTGACCCTTTCCTTCCCTGGTCTCCGACTATTCACGGCTTTTAAACAAGACCTTCTTCACATACTGAGGAAGGACAGAAGCTGCCCGAGTAGAAAGCAGCCTGCAGCCCCCTCCACCTCAGGACAGTGTTTGGCTCAGGTCTGGTCCCAGAATGGGGATGAATAAGGAAGCAGCCTCAGGTGCTGGGCACCATTTAACCTGTGGCGATTATACATCTGTTTCATTGCCAGGATGGAGAACTCCTGGTTAGCCTGCCTCTGTCCCCAAGCAGAGTCAGGCCATTTCTCCTTAGGAGAAAACGAGTGATCCATGCACAGGGCAGGGCAGGTTGTGCTCACTTGGGTCTCCCGTTTCTGGGCAGAAGCAGCAGAAGATCAGAGCAGATGGATATTTTCCTCCGTTTTCAATGCGCAGCTTTGCCGGTTTACAGATGTGCTGAGATTAAGCATTGCGCCTGGGGCAGTCTGCATTTAACACAACAGAGCAAAGTTTCACCCTTTAGGGGTCATTCATTAAATGTACTCCTTCAAGGTTGACAGCAAGTCTCCTTTGGGGTCTGAAACAGGGTCCAAGGTCAAATCAGTGTGCACTTTGGCTCCAAAGGCTTTTCCAACCTCCCAAAAGTGCCCACCAGGGAAGGTTCTGGTTGGCACCTGACCAGGCAAGCATTTAAAGCATTGACTGCTTAGAACAACAGAGAGAATTATGCTGATGTCTGTGGACAAGTTCAGGAGCCTGAATAATCCCAGAGCTTGACCATAGGAAACCTCATGGCAATTATGATGGACCTGACAGGTAGTCCCAGCAGCAGGACGCACTGGCGTAGCTAATGAATGTGTAGCCTGGTGCAGAGGGCAAAATGATGCCCTGGAAGTGATGTCATAACAGGAAATGACATCACAGTTGTATTTTCATTTTCTTGGTTTTTTGGCCATAACTTTTGATGGAATGAAGATATTACACTCCAGTTTCTTTCATTGTATTCTGCATTAAATTTCACATCAAGTAGTATACAATATGATGGTATTATTCATACATAAGGAAGGCAGAGTGCCGAAGAATAGATGCTTTCAAATTATGGTGTTGGAGAAGACTCTTGAGAGTCCCCTGGACTGCAAGGAGATCTAATCGGTCAATCTTCCAGGAAGTCAAGCCTGATTGCTCCCTGGAAGGACAAATACTGAAGCTGAAGCTCAAATACTTTGGCCACCTCATGAGAAGAGAGGACTCTTTGGAAAATACCCTCATTGAAGATCGAAGGCAAAAGGAGAAGGGGGTGGCAGGGGATGAGATGGTTAGATAGTGTCACCAAAGCAATGAACGTGAAATTGGGCGAACTCCGGAAGCTAGTAGAGGACAGGGAGGCCTGGCGTGCTGTGGTTCAGGGGGTCACAAAGAGTCGGAGACAACATAGCAACTGAACAACAACAACAACATTATTCATACAGACCAAGGTTTTCACAATTTTGGCCACTAGTGTCAAGCTCAACTTGTTGCTCCCTTAAAGCTTGTTGCCCAGTGCAATTGCACCCACTGCACTTCTTTAGATATGCTCCTGGCTGGATTCTTGTGCTCCCCCCCATCATCCAGCCTGGAGGCCTCCTCTAAGCCTGTGTGTGAGGGTCAGCGGCGAGGGAAGTGAACTCTGCCCATGCTCCAGGGTAGTCTCGCCTGTTCTTACATCTGATTAGGGCTCATTCCCCCTTACAAAAATGTGGATTGTTTCACCGAAATTGCCACATGATCTTGATAGGTTTAGTTGGGTGGATGTTGCCTTTGCATCCTGATCTTGCTATGTATTCTTTTATTGAGAGTTGCTCTGAGCTGTGATAGGAAAAACAGGATAATTTTAAAAAATAAACATTTTCAATGGTTTAAAAATACAGTATTTGCGCTCCACCTTTCCCCTCCCCATCAGAAGGTGGCTTATGGCAGCAGTTAGAAGCAAGAGCAGCTGCTGCTAATAAAGAGTTCAAAAAGCTGGTCATCAACCCGTCCAGGAAGTAAGCAAAACATCAACACAGAAGCGATGGCCCGGGGTTGCCCCTTGGCATTCAGGCCACCAACTTCAACCTCACCCCCCTCCCAAGAGCACAGATCTCAGCTCTCCTTTTATTCACATATCCCCCCCCCCCAGGAGCCAGTGGTGTCATTCAAATGATTTAGGAATAGGAACTCACTTTTGAGTTCAAATTCAAATGTTGAAAAACAAACAAACAAACAAAAAAACCCGGAAGCAGCCACGGAGCCCGTTAGGATCCAGAACGCCCGTTCTGGTCCGTTCCCCCTGAATGACATCACTGCCGGGAGCCCAGTGCAGTGGGGCCCAATGCAGGGCATTTGCGCAGAGGACCCACCTTCCCTTGCGGTGCCCCACTCACCAAGAAAAGGCACAAGTGCGGAACCTGAAAATATTTGGTGATGACAGGATGACGTCACTGCCAACTGCTTCCAGGAGGCCCATTTTGGGCCATTTGGAGGCAAGGGGAAGGCGGGAGGGCCCAATGCTCTGCTTGCCCCACTGACTTACAGCCGATAGAGTTCCTGGCTGCAACAGCAGGCAATATACTCACTGCACTGGTGTGGGGCCCCCCAATGTAAGGGGCCAGCCCTGCCCCCTCCAAGTGAGGTAGGCTAGGCAGAAAGAGGGAGACTAGCCTTCGGCCACCTGGTCAACTTTGTGGCTGACTTGATAGTGAGGCTCCCTGCCCATAGTTCAAGCCCTATAATAAATGCAGGGTCTTTAGATATTCAAATCGTGTTCACTTCCAGTTCTACTAAAAGAAAAAAAATACCAAACCCACTACATATTGCAATGACTCTGTCCGTAGGCAGTTTAGAACTACCTACAGCGTGAGCTGGACCACACCCCCTCCCATAAATTCTCAAATTCCAGACAAGTGCTTGCAAGTGAAGTCGCTTGGGGAGAAAAAATGATGGAGGGAATTTTCTTGTCCATCCTCATTAGGGCACAACAAAGAACGATGGAGCTTCAAGGCACACCTGTTTTGCCGAGCAGAGAAGCCCCGCCAGGCTCCACCCCCTGCGAGGGATCTGCCCCCAATCCATCCCAGGGCCCTGCAAGCAACTGTGCTACCAGAGGGGGGGGCACTCACTGACAGCACACGCAAGGATGTGTGGGGAGATCCCTGCCAGGGATCAACCAGCCCTGCACAACAGCCAGCCTGTCTCATTTGCATCTCTTTCAAGCCCCCAACAAACTGATTAGAAGTTTTAATTGTTTCCAGAAACTTTGAAACCATAAAGCTGAGTGGCAGGCCCGGCTTGAAGCGCTTCCCGATAAAAGCTGGCTCCCAAATCCGAGGCTTAATTTATCCAAGAACTTGTTAAGATTCCCCCTGTGCAGCTGCCGAGTGAATGCACTTTTGAAGTCATTTACTTACTAATAAATTACAATGGTCTGAAATCATTAGTAACGAAGTAAATTGTTTTAATTGATCTGAACTCCGTTACGACCCGAGAACCTCGTTTCTGTGCAACGGCACTTTCCAAAGGGCTGAAAAAACAAATTAATCTCTCTCGAAGCTTGTCATTTTGAGACTGCACCTCCTTTCAAGGCAACGCAAACAGCCAGATCAGCAGCCGAGGGGCTACTCCTTTGCAGGATGGAATCCCTCTTGGCTGCAGCGCAGGGCTCTGGGCTGAGCAAAGGCCACTGTCAGGAGAGCCTGCCCCTTGATGGCCTCCCTTCACCAGCTATTGCTCTCACAGCTCTCACAGCCCAAGCCTATGCATGTCTACTCAGAAGTAAGTCCCAATTGGGCTTACCCCCACGTAAGGGTGGACAAGATTACGTTGTCAGTTTCTCCATCTCTTTTTCTACAAGCCGTTCAGATGCAACCAGAAATCTCCGAGTCCCATTACGTTTGTAGTCCAGCTTGTGCAGGAAAGCTGGAGATCTCACAATGTTTCAACAAGGCCAAAGCAAACGTGTGTGTGTGTGTGTGTGTGTGTGTGTGTGTGTGTGTGTGTGTGTGTGTGTGTGTGTGTGT
>JAJKFI010000011.1:20334112-20394301 GCA_029204185.1 Lerista edwardsae
TGTGTGTGTGTGTGTGTGTGTGTGTGTGTGTGTGTGTGTGTGTGTGTCGGACACCATGGCCAGCTCTCAAAGGTCAGTCTCTTGCAAAGCAAGCCTAGCACATCTAAGAAGTGAGTCCAGCTGAGGTCAGGGAACTTACTCCCCTGTAAGTGGAGCACAGGATTGCAGCCTTGGTCCCCTTTCCTGACAATTCACAGCGCTCAGCATGAGTCAGAAAAGTTGGGGCTACACAGGTCAAGAGGCAGGTCTACACTGACCAGTGCTGGTGGACATCTCAAGGGATACCCCATGGACTTCCACGGGTGTTCCACCGCTCTTGCTCGGGTCTCACCTTTCCTTCCCACCCTGGTTTTACAGGCACCCTGGTTTTACTATGTTGCCTGCCTGGTCTCAGTTCACGCAGTGGGCAGCTGGTTGCTCCAACATCTCAGGTTCTCTGCCTGTTGAGCTTTTCAGGAGATGCCTGGGATTTGGGGGGGCTCTCTGCCATACTGGGAGGGTCTCTTCTCCAAGAAATCCTCTTGTGCTTGGAGCTGCTCTAGTCTTGGGGGAGGGGACAGCATCAACTACCCTCTCAGCTTACCCTCTAAGCCAAGGGACTAACATGGGACTCGGTGTGGATGAGCGCCGGGGCTCTATGCTCTGCAGACTGGAGAGGGGCAGCCAGCTCTGCAAGGCTTCAGTAACCTGCACAAGGAATCCATGGCTTATAGCTCAAAGAAGGTCTCAGAATAACGATTCCAAGGTGTGACCTTTCCTATCTGCTGGGCCACCGGAAACGAATCGCCAGCGTGGCTCATGCTTCTCTTGACGTCTGCCGTCTGCCTTGCGAGGGAGCCGTGTGTTCGGCTTAGAGCAGAGGTCAGATCAGAGCAACTGCTGGCATTAAATGGGGGGCACACGCGGCACTATTGTTGGAGACTTGAGTCCAGCAGAAGCAGCTCTGCTGATCTGGGACTCCTGGCCCAACATCCCTTGGCAGAGTCTCCCGAGGCCTTGACTGCCACCTCCTTGTAAAGATGTGGCTGAATGCCAACAATGCCCCCACAGGGTCTGATGCTCTCTTCTCCAAAAGGGACATGGCTGGGCAGAAGGCTGCCCAGCTCCCCTGGCACCTGCCTTTGCAGCACTGATTCTGGGGGATCAAGCCACATGGCAGGCACAGGTGTGCAGAAGGCAGGGGGAGGAGAGATTTCCTCAGCCCCATTCCGTTCTCGTTCCTTGGCTTCAATCTTCCTGCTTTCCTCTCCTCTGAAGTTCCAGTTTCATAAAATTCAGTCTGAACTTGGGGAGGATGCAGTTCACTTTCAGTTCCCTTCAGTTGGGATACGACCCACCCCACATCACCAACGTATCCTTGAAATGATCCCCAAAAGCAACCGGGACGTGGCTGTGTGCACAACCGCCACAAGGTTCCTTTTGAGTCAGCTTTGACATGCACACACGCCACACAAAAAGCATCTTGATAACAACGTTCTCTTGACTGCTTCAACTTCGCTTTTATGTGGTGTTTTTTTTGTCAGGTCACCAAAGTGCACATGTGCTCTGATTAGTAACATGCTGCACAAAAAGGTTCCTGATACAGAGTGCAATCCCAGCCTGGAGTTAGGCCGGCAGAGTTAGGCAAGCAAAGTTTGGCTGGCACAAGGGACACCGTAAAGTATGTTTGGACCACTCTCGGAGACAGAGAGGCCAGCACACAAGCATGCGCCCTCCCCCCCCGGACACTGAGAGTAGTCCAAATGCACTGCCAAACTTTGCTGGCCTAACTGTGCCGGCCTAACTCCAGGTTAGGATTGTGCTCACAATCCCGCACACAGCCATTTTGAGATGCTTTTTTTTTGCAGTGTTTTATCACTTTGCGTATCAGTAAAAGATCGGGGGAGGGGAAAGACTCGAAAGCAGAGCATTTAACACCGGCGCAGTTCTGTAATAACCATTTAGGGATTCAAAAAAAGTACCAAAGGAGGAGTCGTAACACATCGGTTCTCCTGCAGGAGCAAGGCCAGGTGCCATGAAACTCCAAAACGTGGATAGAGATTCAAATGAGACTTCCAGAAGCATGCCCAAGTCGAAATAGCATCTTTCAAATGGTGCAGCTGGAACAAGGCCCGCATTGCTCATTGCTTCTGATGGGACTAGTCAGAATTCCTGCACCTGACTTGGGGGAAAACGCCTCACCTAATTACGACTTACTTTCTTTGCTGAAAACATGCCATGTTTTGCCCTAGAAAGGTAAACACAGCAAGCTGCCCTGACAGATGTGGTTCAAAAGTGACTGTGCGGGAAGCAGAGAGCTGCCACGGATTCTCACATCTCTGCACAGAAGCCTGAGGATCTGCCCAGCCAGGAATAGCCAGCCCCTTCCCCTAATAGAGAATCCTTCAGACATCAGAGGAGAAGAACCTGCAGCATACAGAGGATGCTTCGATCAGCTGGCTGCCTCTGCATCAAAGCCACAGATGTGGCTGAGGAAACGGGCAGAGCCCACAAAGTAGCCTTGGCACCTGGGGCCAGCTCAGAATATGGCAACTCTGGAAGCTTTCTGGGGACCGGACTGTTCACAGGCTGGCTGAAGGAAGAACACGGCACAGCAGAAAGGCCAGCATGCCTGTGTCCACCTGCAACAAGCTGTAGAAATCCATTCCCCAGGAAAAAAGAAAAAGAAGGATGGGGAGAGGCAAGATCCCAGCAGGAAAAAAAGCAGCACTTCTCACAGAGAATGTGACCATTGATCACTTTTTGTTTCCAAGGTGGCATAAGCCCTCTTTGTGAAATACTGTGGACAAGGGAGCAAGATACAACATTCTGACCATTTCCGCTTCTTAACGCCTCTCTGCTATTTTATCATATTTTATCCAACGTATTTGTCTAGATATGCAACATCCAACTTACTTACCTCAGGGGAACAGAGATGCTCCTCCTGGGTAGGAGGCCAAGCGACATGGAACATGGAAGGGGTTGTGGATGAGACGAAGTCAAGGGGTACAGCTTTTCCTTGACCCCCTTGTGTATTAAGCCAATCATAAGCAGTGTGTAAAGGGGGCATGGTCAGTGTACGGATGTAAAATTTCCGGAAATTTTGAAGCTCGGAAAACCCCCCTGTTTTTTTCCAGAAAAAAATGGAAATTTTTGGAAAAATTAAAAAAAAATGCTACATTAGCACTTTTTTCCCTTTTCCAGATTGAAAGTCATTCTGTTACTTTAGGAACATAAAATATCACTATGGACAATTTGACTTGGCATAAAATTAACACAATTGGCGTATTATTTATTTATTTATTTATTTGATTTTTACCCCGCCTTTTTGCCCGGGGGCACTCAAATGTATTAAAAATATAGCGTATCCAAACAATTATTCCAAACAGAACTTACTTTTTTTTATATTTATTTGTAATTGTAACAAATGGAGCAACAATCTCCTGAACTGTTTACTAGTTTATGTGGAACAGACAAAAAACCTCCATAAAACAGTTTTTAAAAATCCAGATGTAACAATTATTCATATTTCCTCTCCACAGTATTAAATAAAAATAGAAAACCCATTCTCATAAAAAGAATTGAAAAGGGGGGAAGTGTATAGAAAGGAGTGGGACTAAGTTTCAATGAATCGGCATGAAATTTAATCAGAATCATTTCTGAGCTGTAATTATCAGTATCAATTTCAGTCTCTGCTTCTGCAGCTACTCTGTTATGTCTGTCATTATCACAGTTATTATGGACTTCTAAGAACGGAAGATTTGCCTGGATTGAAACAAGCTTCTCTATCCTTTCACATGTCAGTTTATTTCTTGATTCAGTGTGTTTCCAAACATAGACCAGATTCTTTCACATGCTGCAGAGGATGGAGGAGTCTGAAGAAGGTGAGAAGCAAGAGGAGTCAGAGGCTGTGTTAGAGATGTAAATTTCCAGAAATTTTGAAGCTCGGAAAAAAACCCAGTTTTTGCACTGGAAAGTTCAGTTTGTAACCTAGGACTTGCTTGTCCTTAGTGCACAGAAATTAGAATAAACTGATACCATACGTATTTTTTAGAAATTATTTGGAAAATATTTGAACACATTGTCTTAAAATATTTTATTCATCATGTTAAAATAAAATATTCCATAATCAATTTTTTCTTTTTTTTTCTTTTGCTTCAGGAAAAAAATGGGAAAAAACTTTTTTTCCCCCAAATCTTCACATCTCAGTGATACGTAGCTGAGGGGGGACTTTCAGGTGTCTTCTGTGTTTGACTAAGGGCGCAATCTTAGCCTGGAGTTAGGCCGGCAGTTAGGCCAGCAAAGTTTGGCCAGCACAAGGGCCACTATAAAGTGTGTTTGGACCACTCTCAGAGTCAGGGAGGATGGCTCATGTCTGTGTGCTGGCCTCTCTGACTCCGAGAGTGGTCCAAACATACTTTACGGTGGCCATTGTGCTGGCCAACCTTTGCTGGCCTAAGTGTGCCAGCCTCACTCCAGGTTAGGATTGCGCTCTAAGACATCATGGCTTAGATAACCTCTCAACAAGCCAGGGCTGTGGTCAGAGTGTCAGCACTTGTAGTTCTCCAGGCTCCTTGGAAGTAAGGGATTGCCCGCACACTCCGTGATGGGGGCCACAAATGACCGGGTTGTCTTGTAGTCACTGCAGCCATCACACACAGACAAGCCTTTAGACAGTGGCATACACCTGGTAGGGTCCCAGTTTCCTCTCCAACATGTGTGGCTGCTCACTTAACGTTCTTGACCGCATTTGGCATTTTCAAGCACACTTGAAACTTACCTAGCAATCTGTGAGTCAGACCTAACAATCATCATGGATTACCTGACATAATGCTACGAAGTAAAAACATAAGGACCAAGTAACAACAAAACTGCACCAAGTAAAACAACTCTGAGCACTGTACATGCTCAGAGGTACTCTCAAGCACATCTTTGCAGCTAGGAACTTGTAAGAGCTGAGACTTTCAGGAAGGCGGATCTTGCCCCTGTGATCAAGTGTTTTTCCCTGCTCTCCTGCGGAGCCGCATAGCTGAGAAAACCCTCCGCCTCAAGCTCCTAGTGAATGCTTTGGCATGCGTCAGTGCTCTCATTGCTCACTCAATAAGTTGCCTTTGCCATCCCTCTGATCAATCCCTCCCTCTCTGTGTGATGGCAAACAATGCTGAGCGTGTCTGTTTTCTCTGGCTGGCCGGCCCCTTCCTGCTCCTCAGCTGTGTGTTTCTTGTTAAAATAGAAAATGCACACACACACACACACACCGCAGAAACATTTCAGAGACACAAGTCATAACACACGGGTTGAATAAATTCTCCCTCTTTGACAAGGAGGATGATTCCCTTCATTAGCCTGCTTAGCTTTCCAAACACACGCCATCCTAATTAGATTTTGCATTTAATTTCTTGGAGTAGGTTGTGATGGGGAGACGTTATTTGTCCTAGATAAATGTATTCATTAATAGAGTCTATTATAGTGTTTCCCCACTCCGATTCCTTCTGCTAGGAGAATGGCAATTAAACATGACCTTGGGTTTTATTATTACACAAAAACCTGCGGGATTGGTCAAGGAAGCCCTGCAAAGCCAGAGGCAGGGCCCAGAAGCGCCTGGGGTCACCTCCCTGCCCTTCCACATACCTGACAGTGTATCCAGGAAATGTATCTAGGCAACTCCTGCATAGGTAGGATAGGAAGCTGCCTTCCACAGAGGCAGGCCAAGCCCAGGATAATGTCCACCAACTGGCAAAAGCAGCTTTCCAAGGGTCCCAGGCAAAGATCTCCACCCAATCAACCTGGAGGGCGTGCCAAGGAATGAACCTGGGATCATCAGCACACAGAATTGAGTTATAGCCCAGCGGGGGCAATCCTGGGGTGGGGAGGGTTGATGCCTAGGAGCACACCTCCAGGGATGCGTCCCCCACCTGCAGGTGCTGTCTCCCCACCCCCCACAAAAGGCAGAAACAAAAGCCAGCAAGCAGTAGGTGGGTGAGGGTGGGGGTGAGCACATCGTGTCACCGAACCTCTAAGCCCCTCGTGCCCAACGCCTGAGAGCAAACCTAAACTGGAGTTAGGCCGGCACAAGCTAAGCCAGCAAAGTTTGGCCAGCACACCATAAAGCATTCCTTCATTCTCTGATAGGCTAGAGCTGATCAGGTGATACTCTCTGACCCTTGGAGTTAATGAAATAAATATGGGGAGGGCGGGAGTGTGGCGCACGTCTGTGTGCTGGCTTCTCTGACTCCAAGAGTGTTCCAAACATTCTTTAAAGTGTCCCTTGTGCTAGCCAAACTTTGGTGGCCAACTGTGCTGACCTAACTCCAGGTTATTGACCTAACTCAAGCTATTCCTAGAGTTGCTGCTCTAAGAATGACCCGAGGATCTCCCCATCACCTCAGACCTCAGGGTTACATCCACTGGAAAGCCCTTTAGCCCAGGAGCCACATGGCCCAGATCTCTGCATGGGGTTTTTATGGGTCCCCAGACACATGCAGGTACCCCTCAAGCAACAGCCCTACCTATCCACTAGCAAGAGCATTCAGCTTCCTCACCTGCAGCTTCGTTTGATGCCATGTTTGTGCACCAAAGACAACTCCCCCCCCCAAGTCTTTAGATGTGCCAACACAGGACTGCAGCCTCTCTTCACCAACTCTTTCCATTGTTCCTCCAAGTAGAAGAGGGTATATGAGGAAATTAGTCTGAACGGAGAAGATGGAAGCACTGCACTATTCAAGGGGAGAGTCCTGGACGGAATGCAGCAGGGAGGGTCTGCAGAGAGGGCAGCTTCCCCCTCGGGGTCATGATCCTAAATTCATTCTCCATCAGGGCCTCCAGGAGCAAGGCTGGGAATGGAGCTCAGTGGGGCCCTTGAAGCATCCTTGTTTGGTACTGATGCCATGCATCACTCGGGGATGTGCACGCAGGTCCCTCAATGGCCCAGAAAGGCTGAGGATCGCTACCCTCTCCCCCAAGCAGGCCAACTTTGGCTCTGCATTGAGGATGCCAGCCAGGAAGATAAATCTCAGGGGGAATCAGCCCCTTTGCCTCCTCTCCGTGTAAACATGACGTGGAAGCCAAATAAGCAACATTAGGCCTGACGCGGGGAAGCTTCCAGGCATTAGTCACCCTGATAAGTTGAATGTATAATTTAGAAACAGATCATCAGAATGGGAGAGATGCTCTTAAATAACTTGGAAGGGTGCTCAGCTAAGGAATCATCACGCAGCACAGTTCATGTTTCAAGTGAAGTTGCTGAGCTGGTGGTGTAAATATAGCTTGCACACTGACGGAGAATACCGGGGTACTCTGGAGAGGAAACACACTTGTGTCCCCAGCTCCTCCACCTCCACAAGACAAGGCTGTTGGCATGGAGGAGGGAGAAACACTTTGCATTTCCAGCTGCAAGAGAGTCATACTACAAATGTGATAGCTGCAGAATCACAAAAAGGGTGCAAGAGGCAAAATTCAGACAAGAATCTGGGAAGTCATCCCTCCCCCCAAAAGCAAGTTTCTAGTCCTGAGTTTAAGAACATCAAGAACAGCCTGGCTGCTGCATCAGACCAGGGCCCACCCCTATCCAACTTTCCAGTGCTGATTCAGCCACAGCGCAGCCCCAAGATAAGGGAACAAATGTTTCCTTACCTTGAGAAAGTCTCTATGAGTGTGCCGCAGGATGCCACACATGCCCCATTGGCTCAGATACATCAGTGCTAGAAAGTTGGATAGGATTGGGCCCCTAAAGGCCAACCAGATGTCTCCGAGAAGCACAGAAATGGGACATGAGGCAAACAGCCCCTTTTTGCTGTGGCTCCCCAACAACGGTCATTTAGAGGTGGACTGTCTGAACCTGGGGGTTCAGGTTCATCTAGACCAGCCATTTTCAACCACTGTGCCATGGTACATTGGGTGCCGCGAGTGGTCCACAAGTGTGTTACAGAAATTTGGAGGAAGGTCATTTATTAGTAGGGCCAGTGGGGGATGTGAGCCCCCCCATCTGCAACATGGTTTGTCTTATCAGTTGTCAAAAAACTGATGGTGTGCCTTGACAATTTCAGTACTTTCTCAGTGTGCCATGAGATGAAAAAAGTTGAAAATAACTGAGCTAGACAGTAGCAAAGCACAAAGCACATGGGCAACAGGCCTGCTGAAATCTCAGGTTCCAGAGGGATGAGGACTGTAGCTCTGTGATCACTAAAACCAAACAAGCAACATAGAAGCTGAGCACAACATAAACTGACTGAAGGGTTTGGTATTCCTTGGCACAGTATTTGGATTTTTTTCTTTGAGCGCTGCTCAACTTTCTTCACTTTTGATTTTTGGGTGCAGAAACTAGCTAGAAAATTTCCCCCCTGAAGTATACTTAGGCAGTAGAAATATCCATCTTTCCCCCATCTAGTTCCCACAGCTGCTGCAAGGCCATTCATGTCCCCACTCCCCCTGGCTGCTGCTGCTGCTGCTTCCCCCTTCCGAGGGGTGAACCTGATTCCGGATCACACAATGAATAGGATGGTCAGGACACAGAACAGCCAATCCAATTTCAGGCCCAGTCCTACCCAGTGGTGTCATCTAAATGATTTAAGAACAGGTACTCACTTTTGATTGGCATGTGTTGGGACCCGCCCACCAGAAGTGACGTCATAAGCCGGAAGTGAGGTTGTGGCAGGAAGGGACATGAAAAAAGCCCTTTTTGAGGCCTCAGACAATTTTAAACTGACCCAACAGTTGCAACAGTATTCCACAGCACCCCCAGAACATGTTAAGGAGGCCTGGCATCATGTTAAAGTGACCCAACAGTTCCAAAACCCCAGAGCAGCTCATTTTTCAGTGGCAAGGCAAGGCAAGGCAAGGCTCCGCTCGCTGCCTGCCTGCCTGCCTGGCTCTGAGAACATGCAGGCAACTCAAACATGCAGGAAATTCAAACGTTGCAGGGGGCGGAGTCGACGAGTGGGTGGGCGAATGGGCGGGGCCAGCCATAATCCTAGAAACCGGTACTCGCGTACCCCCGCGTACCCCCTGCATGACATCACTGGTCCTACCCAACTTTCTGGTGCCGATGCAGCTGCAATGCAGCCCCGAGGTTAGCAAAGAAACATTCCCTAACCCCGAGGAGGCCTCCAGGACTTCCCCATCCCCACAAAATGCAGCACGCACCCAATTAGGATAGCGACATTAGGGCTAGAAAATGGGATAGGATTTGGCTCTTAGCAAGGTGATGTCACTGAAGGCAAGTGAGATCACTTGAGACTGAGGGATGGTGAGGGCAATGCAGAAGAAGAAGCCAACACTGTAGCAAGCCAGGAAGAAAAGCCTTGTTTGACACGGCCACAGGTGCTCAGAAAAAATGATTGCTCGTTTTGGCTCAGCTGTAGCTTTGGGTTTTTTTTTCCAATGGGGAGCACATAGTGACCTCCGCCCGCTTCACATCTCCCTCCCTCAAGAGACCACCCTGTCCCAGGACCTCTCTTTCCTGCAAGGGCAATTCTTTCTTCTTCTCTCTAGATCCCGACGCAGCTGAGCACACAGAAAGTGAGGGAGTGAGAGCAGGGAACACCTTATCACCGCGCTCCCTGCTCCATCAAGGGCTTTATCACCTTTATTTCTTTATTAAGCCCCGATAAAACCTGCTCGCAGATAAAGGAACAGGAGTGTGGGGTGCTTTTTTTTCTTTCCTCTCCAAAGAAATAATTCTTCCCCTTCACACTCCAGCTTTTGGAAAGAAAAATTTGGCAGTTAATCTCCAGAAACTATCAATATATCCCCCCCCCCGGATCCTTAGAGGCTTAACGAGAAGTGGCCGTATCAGCCTCGCTCAACCTCAAAATGGTATCGGAGGAAATGAGATTGTGGCGATTATCAGGGAGGAAAACGGGGGGGGGGAAGCATAGAGGCTGCCACACATGGACTGATGCGCCTTTGATGCTCCAGAAGTAACAGGTGCTGGCATCAAGAGGAAGGCACTGAACTGCCAGGGCTGATGTGCTAATTGACTTGAAGATGATTACCCTCAAATTGCTGGCTCATGGAACACAGCAAGGAGATGGCGATAGAGTCTGCTCAGGTGATGATTCTTTACTTTTAAAGGTTGTAGATGTATGATGGATGCCGGGCAGAGGACCGGAAGAAAGCAGGGTTGTCCCCAACTTTTGCAAAATTCAGGCAAAAGAAGCAAAGATGGAAAACAAACAAACAGCACACAAGGAGCACATTGCTAAAAACACCATGGCAAACAATAGCATCTAAATACTTCAAAATCAGGAAACCTGCCAGGGAGCCAGTTGGACCTTTAGCTAACAAAGGGATAAAGGTGATGCTTCAAGAGGACATGGAACTGTCAAAGAAGCTGAAGGAATACTTTGCGTGAGTCTTCTCTACTGAAGATGCAGGGCAGACCTGCCCTGGTGGAATAAGAGGACAGGTCCTCCTAGGTATCGGTGACTGGTTCACGAACAGCAAGTGGGAAGGAGCGGGCAATTCTCACAGTGCAGGGAAGTGAGAAGTGGGTGGGGTCCTCCAATTATCCATCTTAAGACTGGTGCTTTTTAACTTGTTTTGGAGTGAGGGGAAAGAAGTGAGGTGGCCACAACTGCAGGCAACACCAAACAGATTGTCAACAGCTCCACACTGGTGTATGGGCAACCAAATGGCAAATGCAGCACATTGTCAATAAGCATAAAGTGATGCCCCCTGGGGCAAAAAAGTCCCAAGTTCACATGCATGCTGATGGGAGGATGGGACCTGACACTGTCAGCAATGAATAGGGAAAGATCTTGGGACTCAGGTGGACAGCTCAATGAAAACATGTGTGGCAGCTGTGAAGAAAGCCAATTCAAGACCGGTAGTATTGCCCAATACAAACCTATGGCATAGCCCAGTGGTTCTCAGACTTTTTAGTATCAGACCTACTTATTTGAATGACAGTGTGTCCAGGACCCACAGGAAGTGATGTCATGGCAGCAAGTGCCATCATTGTGACGCCAGAACTTGCTACTTTCCTGATTATGCAGGAATAAATTGGATTATTATATTTGTCGTGGAGAGACAAAAGTTCTCCTTCTGTAACAAAATAAGAATTAGGCCAGGTCACCCACTGAAACTGATGGATGGGAACTTCGGGATTTGTCTCCACATGGCACACAATTAGTCTGTGGAGTTCACTGCCACAAGATGCACTGACAGCCACTAGCTTGGATAGCTTTAAGAAGGGATGGGACCAATTCACCAAAGAGAAGAGGTTGAATAGTGGTTTCTGTGTGCTACCTCTGAATGCTAGTTGCAGGGAGGCACTAGCTAGATAGCTAGTGCCTTTCCTTCCTTTTTGTGGAGTTCCCCCTGGGCCACTGGGCCCAGAAACAGGATGCTGGGCTGGATGGGCCTTTGGCCTGGCCCAGCAGGGCTTTTCTGATGTTCTTATCTCTGATGTATGTAAATCCATTGTTAGTGAATCTGCCGCCCTCCCCATATTTATTTCATTTCTACGGCCAAGCCAGGGCTCCAGGATTTGTACGCAAGTCCATCCCTAGCACAGTCTGGGCTGTAAAATCCTCTGACGCGGCTGTTGTTACATTTTACTCCTCTCTCTGCTCCCCCTTTCCCTCCTCCCGCCTTCCTTTTATTTGCCTTGTAATGTCCAGGACACATCAAAGGCCACCGTTTCCCCTTATCTTTACAGCCCAGAGTGGGCTTGGAGCCTCTTCTCATTTGGCTCTGCAATGAAATGGCCCAATGGCTGAAGCTGCAAGGCCAGCACTGAAGACCACAAAACCTGCAGTAAAGTCGGTGGAACGGGCAAGGGAAGCAATGGCCTTTGGCTGCTTATCGGAGCCATGAAACTTGCCAAGGACCAGACTGAGCCAAAACAGAGAGAAGCTTCACCCACAAGGATGCTGATGACTCTGTGCTGTCCAAGTCTAGTAAGTGCTGTCCTATGGGCTGTCCAGAGCCATTCTGGAAAGCTGCGCCCACTTTCGAAGCAGGGCTCTCACCTCTTTGCAGTCGGGCATCATTGCCGGCCACTGCTGGCCACCAGGGAACTTGGATGCAGGGTTCTGGCATCTCAGCCTAAAGGTTCTGATGGTGAGACTACTTGAATGTCCAGCTAACCCAGTGTTGTGTTTCCAACAAGGGCCAGCCAAACATGCACAAACAGGGTGCAGAAGCTGGGCTCCTCTTGGTATTTGCCCTCAGCACCTGCTTTGCCTCTGAAGCAGAACATTCCACCCGACTGTCCCAGCTCACATGGACATGCCTACACTGCACACATATCCCATGAATCCATCTTCCTTCTATATAGAGAAACGAACATAACACTGAGATTATTCCCACTGAGATTAACCCCTGCTAACTGGACAAGAGGCACTTTTTCCAGTGGTGTTCCTCTTATATTTAGCAGGGGGAGAGTAACTGTCCCTCTTCACCCCTGCGCAGTCTTTCTAGTGGCTGTTGCTGGCGGTCTGCCTTTTTTTAGATTGTGAGCCCTTTTGGGACAGGGAGCCATTTAACTTTATTATTACTATTTGCCTGTAAACCACTTTGTGAACTTCGTGTTGAAAAGCGGTATATAAGTACCTGTTAATTGATTGATTGATTATTCACCAATGACTCTGTTTTTGTTCATTGTGGCTATGCAATCTACCAAATAAGGACTACCGCCCCCCCCCATGACAGAGGTTTTGTGTGTACACCCCTTTTGCCCCAAGACCCTCTCCCAAATCTGAGACAAATGTTCTCACTGGAGAACGTTTGGCTCTTTATAAATCCCTATTTGACTCTTTTGAGACAGCAGTGGAGAAAGGATCAGTGGTGTCCATTGCCTAAGACGCACAAGGCCACTGACTAACATTAACAATCCTGGACTCCACCAGAACCCCTATGGGCCATGCGGGTCTAGTCTCTTTCGCTAGAGGCCCTTTCAGAACTGGCCTCCCAAAACACAGATCTCAACTACATTCTTCTCTTTGCATTTGTTGAAGCCGTTGTGATGAAGTCTGTTCCAGGGATCAGGCCTCCTCCTGGAGCTCAGAGACTATGAATGCTTAACTCAGTCTTGACCACTGGCTTGCGGCACCCCTTTGAGGTAGCGGCACAGTGCATCACGCCAAGCCAGGGGCATCTGCGGCTGGGGCATTTCTGTTGATTGTGGGGCAATGCAGCTTGTGGCTGGGGCTTGGGGCTCAGGGGCCTTGTTGACCTGTAGAACTTCAGCAAAGGTGTGGGTGGGTGGGCAGCACAGTAAGTACTCCAGGTGCCTCAATGTGGCCCCTCCCACTTACTGTCGGAACCATTCCAGGCAGCATTTGTAGCGAGCGCCTGTGCCTTGCTGTCACTTTCTGAAATGGCTCCAGTGGTGAGTGGAAGGGACCATTTACACAGTGCATTGAGGCGCCTACAGTACTAAGCCCCGGCTATGCCACAGGATCTTGCTTTCTGGCCCGCTGCTCACAGAAGCTGTGAACTGGCAATATATTCACCTGGCAATATATTTCAGTCTGCCTTGGAAACCTTTCCCCAGAAAAATAATGTCTAAAATCCATTTCAGCTGTAACAGGCAGACATGTGAGGATTAACAGAGCTGCCCCAAAGGGAAAAGCTGGCCGTGCTGTGAGGAAAACCACCTCCATGTGTGTGTGCGTGAGAGGGCGGGGGGGAGAGATAGAGAAGTAGCTGCATGAGCAGTGGCTCCGATGCCAGAGAATGGCGCTGAAGCGGGCCGGAGTTGGAAGCTGTTCAGAGGACAGCTGCAATGGGAAAGTGCCAGGGTGGTGGAAGGGAGGGGGACTCATTTCCGGGAGGTAAAAATAGAAGGCGCTGGAGCTTTTTTTTTTTTGCTGGAAGAGCCAAAAGGCAACATCCTGTGCATAAGAAGCAGATTCACCCTGGTCTACTAACCCACTTTGCGGCAGCCCTGGAACAAAAGGAGAGGAGAAAGGCAGGTCTGAGGACAGCTCTGGCCGCACCCCTGAAGTCCTCTGCTTCCTGTTTGATGGGATCGGGGCACACCGCCTGGCCAAGTCCCAATACGCAGAATCAAGGGCCGGGCAAGTTGCACTCTTGCCCAGCTCCCATTCAGGAACACGATTCCCAGCCAGGGGACACACACACACGGCCCGGAATAGGGACTGCTGGGCTGCTTTCTCTCTGGTTTTCCATGCAATCAAACAACCTGAAAGGGACCCACTGAGAAGGAAAGCTTCGCTGCTAGAGTCCAAGTACAGAGAGCAGAGAGACCGGCAGAGGAGAGAAAGGCGCACATCTAGGCCATGGGATGTCTGTCTCTCCGCCTTACTGTGAGATCCCCAACTGAGATGTCAGATCCAGGTGCACTGCCACAAAAGAGGCACTGCACTTTTGTGCCTCAAGTGCTAGTCAAATACAACAGAGAAGGTTACTGCTCGAGCCCCACTGAGAGCGCAATCCTAAACTGGGGTTAGGTGGGCATAAGCTAAACCAGCAAAGTTTGGCCAGCACAAGGGCCATCATAAAGCGTTTTTGGACTATTCTCGGAGTCAGGGAGGATGGCCTGCGTCTGTGTGCTGGCCTCTCTGACTCAGAGAGTGGTCCAAACATACTTTACGGTGACCCTTGTGCCGGCCAAACTTTGCTGGCCTAATTGTGCCAGCCTAACTCCAGGTCAGGATTGTGCCTGAGAGGATTTTGCATTCATCTCTTGTCTCAACCCACAATAACTGCAGTGACCGCCAGGTGCCGGGAGAAACAGCTGGTGGCCTCACTCTGCAAAGTGCTCCCAACACTGATGGTTTGGTCTAAAGGAAAAATCACTGACCATTTTCAAAGCAGGTTCGCAGGGTCCCATGACACTCTAGCCTGAGCAGAAAGCAGAACCCAAAGTGGAGCCAGGAAGAGGCCAGCACAAGCCCTCCATGTCCTCCGTTTTCTCCCTGCCCACCAGCCCTGAGATGGAGATACCCAGCCCCTCTCAGCACTGACCCCGCAGAGTGCATGCACACAACATCTCTGGGCAGAGGGAGAGAGGCATTACACCCACAGTGATCCCTGCCACATCCAAGTCTTCCACGCAACACTGGTAGTGTGGCACTGCTATTCAAGGACGCACTGCTGGGGAGACACGAGGGCTGTGGCAGCTGTCCGGCCAGGGCTTTGGAAGGTGCAAACGGCTTGCACCAGCTCTGGTGAACAAGAGATGCTGCCTCAGCATCCCATGCTTTCCTCACCCACCCACCCCATCCCGCATCGTGGACTCGCTGCTCTTCATTTCAAGCACATCCCACCCGGCCAGACCGAGCCTGTAAACAACCTTGCACTTCATCTTCCCATTCTCCTCTGGCAGCGAAACTGTCTTTGATGTAGCTGGCCTCCGCTCCATCCCTTCGATGCTGCTTTGCTTTAAGTGTATTTTAATAATGCATCTCTTCTGTGCAGCGGCGGCCGCGAAACTGCAGCTGGAATCTGCGGCGAGGCTGAAGGGGTGAGCTGAGGATGAGCCAGGTTGCCTCCGAGTGTAGCGGTTATTAATTACAGACACTTTCCTGGAGAATCCTTGGGAGAAAAAAAAATCTAACTAGGCCCGTGGTTTGGGTTTAATGAGCAAAGACTCCTTGTGCTCCAGAGGGCCCAATCGATGAAGCCTCTTATCTGCTAATGCATTAAGCTGGTTCTTCAACACAATGCCCTTCCTGGATTACTTCCTCTCTCTTCCTCCCTTTGGTCCCTCTCCTTGCAGAGGGATCTCTCTGGAGCAGAAAGGTAGCACAGGTCTATGTGTATCTACTCAAAAGTAAGCCCCATCATGTTTAGTGGGGCTTCCTCAGTGTGCAAGCCTCAGGCCGCAGTCACCGAGAACCGAGTCTCCTCCCAGGCAGACCTGTGCCGCGTCAGTCATGCTCTGGCTTGATCCCAACAGCCCCTGCTTCTCCTTTGGGGGAAGTCTTTGCACAGAAACATGGCCTTGCTCTCTTAAGTACAATAGAAACCGACAACCTGAGCAGGTGAAGGAGAGAGTCCTGTAGTTTGCTATTTCGTTTTTTACTATGGGAAGCTCAATTACAAACACAACTGGCAAACGATTTGAGAGGCGATTTGGAAAGTTCAGGGGCCTTTGGATTTTAGGGGGACGCAGCAATCCTCAAGCAAGTAGGTGTGGAGGGGGAGAGGAAAGTATGGCACTCCTTCCACTCCCCCTGAAATTATGACACATGTCGCAATTGAGCAGGGCACTCCAAGCCACTTCCAATGGTACTTGGGGGCAGTAGCATTCCTAGAGGGGGCCAAAACACCAGGTTTTCCAGGCTCCTGAATGCCTGTGTAAAGCACCCCCTCTCCGTTCCAGAGCCATTCGTGGCTGTAAAACCAAAGCAGAGGAGATGCCTCTGCTTTGCTTTTGCCGCTGTGAATAATAATAATAATAATAATACATGTATTTATATACCGCCTTTCTTAAGATCACTAGATTTCTCTAGTGATTACAACTCAAGGCGGTTTACATAGGCAGACTTTTTCATAAACCCGAAGGTTTTTACAATTTACAGAAATGTTCTGTCTTTCAAGAACTACACACATTCAGATCTTCCTTTCTGGATTTAGCCTTCTTTCTTTAGCCACCCGTCTGTCTTCTGCTGGCTCTAAAAGCAAGGTGGAGGGGCTCCCTTCTAGGAAAGCTGGGCAACTCACAGGCTCTGGGGTAGGGGGTGCCACACCTCTGCTTGCCTCCAGAGTTTTTACCCAGCACTGGACAAATCTGCAAGTTTTGCCCGATTTCTCTTTAGGCTGCATTATGTGACATTTTGATGTTAATTTTGCTTCCCTGTATTTTCAAGCAGAGGAAGCTCAGACAGCAGTACAGAAGTACTAAATGAAAGGGAGAAGGTTTGAGATGCAGGTCCTATCAAGTGGTTTGAGGAGGGCTAGGTGAAAGTGATACTCTCTGACCCACAGAAAAGCTTCCAAGGCTCAGAGCGCAATCCTAACTTGGCGTTAGGCAGGCAAAGTTTGGCTGGCACATGGGACACTGTAAAGTATGTTTGGAGCACTCTCTGAGTCAGAGAGGCCAGCACACAGACGTGTACCATCCTCCCTGGCCCTGAGAGTGGTCCAAATGCACTTAACGGTGTTCCTTGTGCCAGTCAAACTTCGCTGGCCTAACTGTGCCACCTAACTCCAGGTCAGGGTTGCACTCTGAGCCTTGGAAGCTTTTCTGTGGGTCAGGGAGTATCACCTGATCAGCTCTGGCCTATCAGAGAACGAAGGAAGCCTCCTTGGATGGTGTCCTTGCAATTCCGCATTTGGCCAGCGTGTTGGTGGCAGAAGCTGAATCAAGCTGCCCGGCATCCTTTACGTCCAGCAGCGTGCATGCATGGCACATGGAGCATAATCCCGTTTTGCTCAAGGGCACTCCCATCAACAGCTGCATCTATGTGCCTAGGACCTCACTTTTTTGTCTCCCTTTCTTGCATAGGCACACGCTGTGTTAGCAAAGCGCAGTAGCTCCTGGCTTCTCCTCAAATGAAACGCAAACTCCACTGAGGCTCCCCAGCAAAAAGAGTTAACTTCCAAGCCAAGCACGGGGGGGGGGCGGTTCCCAGGGGGGATGCAGTAATGAAGCCACTGGTGCCGGTTGCAAAACAAATAGATAAATCAATGTTTCAATTTGCTCCATGTGAGAAAAGAGGCTGTGGCTGCTTAGTGATTCAAAGACCATCCTCACTGGGAACTGTGCGCACAGTGAGAAGCACAGGCAACGTGGCTGGGCAACGTTCGGTGTGCAACATTCATAATGTCTTGCAGTTGGCTGCATAAGCAGTTTGCAGCAGAGCATTCTGGGGAAAAACCAGATGCCAATTCCAAGATTCTAAGGCAAGTTTAATCAATACAATCCAAATGTTTTTCTTTTTTTAACTACAGCACTTCACCCAAGCAGTCAAACTGCTCAGTGTACATTATTTTAATGACTGGGACAGCTTTGGAGGGGCGAGGGTCCGCACTGTTATCCTTCCAGATTCCAGGTGCAGAGAGTGAAGACTGAGGCTGGAGCTAGGCCTGCAACAGCACCATCACTTGGAGGAGAGGCAGAAAGGGTTAGTGCAGCTAATGTGCCCTCTCCTCTGCCTGCTGCCGCCTAGATGGGCATGCAGGCCCCTTGGGAGGTCAAAAGACCCACTGCTTCTCCCCTGGGGAAAAAGCCTTACTGTGGGGAGGGGGAGGCACTTCCATGTTTCCAAAGACATGTGGGGTGTCTTTTCTCACTGGGGATCTGAGTACCCCCAGGCTGGCCACTCCTCCTCTGCATCCACCCCCCTTCTTTTTCTCCGCGGTAAGACTGTTGCCTTGTGGAAGGAGGAACTTTTGAGCAGGATGCCCTGGATGACAGCTTGTGCCCTCTCTGGTTCCACTTGCCAGCATCCAAGCAGGGATCATTGCTCAATTTGAATGCTCCCCACTCCCCAACACCCCCAGAATGCTGCAAGGCTGACCAAAGCCGTACTTCTACCCTGACTGCACGGCACTTTCTGCCTAAATTCCCAGTGCCTGGGCAACGTTGCCTGTGCCTCTGCTGCCCGACTCTTCCGATTCTGCCAGTCTGGCTTCTCGGCAGTGAGCCAGTCCCTGCACCTGGCAGCTGATGATGCCATCAGAAGGGTGAAAGGGATCCTCAGCCTGGACCAGCAGATGAGTCATTTCCGACAGACAGAAATAACACCCTGCTTTTCTTCGGCATAGCCCACCATCTGCAACAATTATGCCCAGGGAAGAAAGAGAACCCGGAGACGTGGGTGCCAGGGGTGGGGAGCTGACCCAAGTGGCCGAAGATACAAAAATGGAACCCCACAAGAGAAGGCCAGAAGCTCGCAAGAGACCAACAGAACTGAAAGAGCCTTCAGGGTGGAGGAGAGAGTGGGAGGGGCATTGAGCCAACTCGTGATGGGATGTCCCTGGTAGAAATACAGCACTTGGACTCCCAAGTGTGTCAGACTTCCATCAAATGGACACTAGAGGGCACTGTGTCTCTGGCTGGAGTGGAGAGGGAGACGTTTCCCATTTGCTCAGAAAGAATTGCTTTTGCCTTCCTCTCTGTTGCCAGCTGAGCAAAAAGAAACCAGGAACAATTCCCACTGCCTGATCAGATCCAGTGGGCCACTGACTTGCCTTCCCCCCTCCGACATTCATCTGGAGTGGCCACTGATGTGCTTGAGTTCCCCTCCCAACTAAAGGGTCTTTTTCTGCCTCGAAAGCTGGACAGAGCAGGTGTCAGATTCCCAGTGGACTTGCTTTTGATTCAGGAGGGCACCTCTCCATACCTCTAGGGAGGCAATGACCATCAAATGAGGGCCTGAGGCCAGAGGCACCTGTCAGATACTGAGAAAGACTGAGAGCGCAATCCTAAACTGGAGTTAGGCCAGCAAAGTTTGGCTGGTAGAAGGGCCACCGTAAAGCACGTTTGGACCACTCTCAGAGATGGGGAGGATGGCGCATATCTGGGTGCTGGCCTGTCTGACTCCAAGAGTAGTCCAAACATCCTTTACGGTGTCCCTCGGGCCAGCCAAACATTGGTGGTCTAACTGTGCCGGCCTCACTCCAGGTTAGGAGGACACCCTGAGTCAGTTCAATTTGTAGGACTCTGGTGGCTTGCTGTGCTCCAAGTCGTTGATGACTGACCTTAGAAGCTGGGAATTGGCATCTCCTGGCATTTCCCAAAAGGCCCTGGAAGACTTATCAAGCTAACTGGGCCTAGTTCACAAAGGCACATTCATTACTATACCTGGTGACCAAAGTGATGACTTGAACATACGAATGCGCCTTTGCAGATTGAACGCAACACAGAGAGAACTTGCCCATCACCCGGAACACACCACTCCTCACGGCTGCTCTGTCCACAGTTGAGGGACTGCATCTCCTCTTATCTGGCCTTGCCAATTTGCGCAACTGAAAATCAGCTATTTTCTCAAATAAACCTCAGAAAGAGCTTGCCTGTATTCTGAGCAGTCTTTCTTGGCTTGCAGCGCTATTTGTCATGACGTAGTTTATAGCCCACCACTCAGGACTTCAGGACAGCCCACAAGCATGCTTTGATAAAGCCTTTTTCAGCAGGGGGTGGGAGAGGAGGCTTCCGCACATAGGATTCCCACCCTAAAGCAAAGCAAGCTCTGAAGGTGGGGGGGGGGCTGTGGATAGAACCACCCTCCTCCCTTTCCAGGAATGTCGGGGGTGCTCCTTAGCCCTGGCGGCCTGTGCAAACAGCTGCCCCTGTGGCCAGCTTGGGAGCCAAGCTGCCTGGGTCAGGAGCTCTGGAGATATGGGCGGCACCGTTTCCATTTTGCTTGCACTTTTGCTATCCTCAAAAAGGCCCTCCAATTTTCAGGAGGCTTTCAACTGTCCCTCCACATGTCACTCCTTTTTTGGCCCCACAGTGGGCATGGATCACGACTCAGACTGAGCTGTGCAAACACTGCAAAGGAGGAATTTGCGGAAGCTCTGGGGAGATGAGCTGCCACTGAGCAGATGCCGGGGGGTAGGGAAGAGACCTCTTTGGGAAGCTCCTGAGGTTTGGGTGCCAGCCTTAAGCCAATGTGACCAATGTCGTCACATTGGGTCCTGTGCTTCAGGGCCCCCCTGCACCTGCAGGGCATATCACCTATTACTGCAGCTGGGATCTCTATGGGCTGTAAGTCAGTGGGGCGAGCAGAGCAGCTTCACCTTGGGCCCTCCCATTTGCCCTGGTCTCTGAACAGCCCAAAATGGGCCACCTGGAAGCAGTTGGCGGTGATGTTATCCTATCACAACCCATTATTTCCACGTGCCATGCTTTGGTGCGACACCAACAGCGCTCTTCTTGGTGAGTGGGTGGCCCCGCAGGGAGGGTTGGGGGCCCCGCAGAAATGCCCCACCAGTGCTAGAGCTGGCCCTGGCTGTACAATCCCCAAACATGTCTGATTAAGCTGGGGAAAGCTCCTGAATAGGACTGAACTACGGCTTTGGGACAGCACCCCTTTATAGACACCCTGTGAGCCCTGACACGTGACTGACAAGTGCTCTGCCCTTGCTCAACCTTTACTACAAGTGCTCAACTTTTAATACAGTCATAGGGGCAAGGGGGTACAGAGAGCGCATAGAGAGACTCTGCCCAAGCTCCAAGGCACTCCAGTGGGGAATCAGCAAGGAGTTTGTGTGAACATTGCAAACATACAGATGAGGCCAATGGTGTGAGCCTTGAGAGCATCATTTCCTTCTTCACACCATGCATAATGAGGCTGCAGAACTCACTGCCACAAGATGTGGTGATGGCCACCAGCTTGGATGGCTTTGTAAGGGGATGAGCCTACACATTTATGGGGCAGGAGAGGTCTACCAATGGATGCTCATCACAGTGCCTCTACAAGACTCACTCTGAATACAACCTGCAGGAGAGAGAGGCAAACCTTCTCCCACCATTACTCTCCTGCAGGAAGCTACTGTCGGAAACAGGATGCTGGATGAGCTGGGCCTTCACCTGATCCAACAGGGCATTTCGTTATGTTCTATGGGACATAATCCAAATAAACTTTCCAGCACCGGGGTAAGGGCAATGCAGCTCTGATTTAAGGAAACAAGCATTCCTTTACCTTTAGGAGGCCTCCGTGACTGCCCTCCAACTTCAGGATGCAGCATATGCCCCATTGGCACAGCTATGTCAGTCCTGGGAAGTTGGTTAGGATTGTGCCCTAAGTTTGTTAGGTTTAGAGTTACCAGATACAAACTGGGACAGAGTGCCTATACCATTAACCATTGCATAGAAGCGGGAATTTGGGCAGGTGCAGTTCATCATGGAAGGGTTTCAAAAGCTGCACCTGCCCAAATTCCCCTCGCCTCTGACTGCTTCATGCGCTCAGCTCACACAGCCCCTATATCAAGGTGTTGGCAATATGCAGATATATTTAAATGTGATTGATCCATTAAAAGGCAAATGATTAATCAACTGCAAATGTCTTTAATTGGTTTGACAGGCCTAATTTCAGCCAGGAGGCGCATCAAGCGATCCTTCCCCTGCACGGCAAAGTCACAGTGCCAAAGTGAGTAAGATAAGACATCAAGTGGTTGCAGGGAAAACAACCATGGCTGTTTGTTTCTCCAGAAGGGAGGCCAAAAGGGAGGCCACGACAATACGGCCAGGGCACGCAAGGTACACTGTCAGGCAGAGGCCGCTGCTGTGGGGAGGGGCCTAGAGACCACTGTAGTCTGAAGCTCTTCCACCAGCTTAACACTTGGCCCAAAGTCGGAGCTAACCAGAACATCTATTTTCCAAACTGCTGCAGTTTCCTCTCCTATCACTGCCACAAGGAGCCAAAATCAAACGGAGTAACACACACAACGATGGCACTGAATTAAACATTTCTGTAACTCAAAACACACTCAAGCTGGGTGGAAGGGGAAGGGGAGAGACGCCTCTCCCCACAGTCTGAACAACACCTGTCTAATGTGACACGTAATCTTGCACACCATATGATTTCCCAGCTAACTAGATTCTGAGCTGCCAGAACTAGAAACATGGGCTCCCCCACCCCGTTCTGCCATCAAACTAGACTTTGGGATTCAATCTCCTTGCCAGGGCAGCTTTGGAACACACAGGTAGTCAAACTGTACCAAGGCCGCCAGTTTAGTTGATCCCTCAGACTGATTAAGAACATTCTGATCAATTAAAAAGGCACCTCGATTAATCAGGCAGCAAACTGAAGTAAAAAAAAATGAATACAAGTACCGATGCAAACCCTGGAGGTGGCCAGGGCGAAATCTTGGAAGAGGCCTTCCCTCCCATGCAAGAGAAGTGACTGCAAGAGAGGCTGGCTGCGATCTGAGCATGCATCACCTAAAAGAGCAGAAAGCTCACTTCTTTTACAATGATAGTTCCCCCCCCCATGCAAAGATGTAATCAATTAAAAAATCAATTAATTAGCTAAAACGCATATGATTTACAGCGCAAGCCTAAGCAAGTTTGCTCAAAAGTATGTCTCACTGACTTCAATGGGGCTTACTCCCAAGTAAGTGTGTATCAGATTGCAGTCTACCTACTAAGCCTATATCTATAGTTACCTAGGAGTAAGTACGATTGAATGCCATGAAAAGTAGGCAAATAGTGAGATTCTTTTTACCGGACAACCATCGTACAAAGGTATTTTTTCTTTAGGAAAAGCAACAGCCAGTTGGATTCCACCAGCATCAGATCCATTGATATCCAGGGACAAAATGAGCTGCCTTTGCCCCCTCCCCCCCGAAAGGACTTATGTGGCTCCCAACTCCCTTGAAGGAGTTCGGGAACCATTGAGCTACAGGATGACAGCAACTGAGCAAAGGTGGCCTCTGTTCCTTGGTCCCAGGGAGCTCCAATCAGGGTCTCCACAGGCCTAGTCTGCCTCTGCAAGGAGCTGCTGCTGTTCTGGGAACAGGCAAAGAGACTGGTTGGTTCTTAACCAAAATGCAAAAGGCAATGGACTGCAACTCATGGATCCTCTGACACGAGTCTTTCCTGGCTGTTCACAACAGCTACCAGTGGGCAACTAGACAGCTTTTGTTCTGAGGACCCCAGGAATCCAAGTCGCAACCACAAAAGGACAACCCAAAGGAGCTTCCTAGTGCACAGGAAGGCACAGCACATTCCTTTCTGTTGGAGGTGGAAGGAATAGCAGATATGACAAAGTCTAGGCATGCCTCTCTTGCATTCCTCCTGAACTCCAAATCCCACCCCGATTCCGTCCACCCTTTGCTACTGTGGTTCACTAAGCCCTGAATGTCTTTTACCTGGATGTGACCTCACTGGCTGCCCAATGGGACCCCCCACACTCCTAGCTCTGGGTGGGAGATGGGTCAGCAATGCTCCTCCAAGCACACTCCCTTCCTGGCCCAGAAGATCTGATTATCTTAGCAGACCCCCCATCTTGACAGAGTCTGGGAAAAGTCTTCATTGAGCAGGACCTGGATTCCATCCCCATTGGAATAATCCCAGGGAGCAGCTGGGAGAGACTGACTGGACTGTGGAAATGGCCAGGTCTGGTTCAGGAGTTTGTGGCTCTGGGCCATGGAGCAAATGCCTTTGCAGCAGTCTGGAGGATGCACTGGGGGCTTCCACCCAAACGCACACCTGGACAAGAGAAAAAGAGCAAGGGAGGCATCCCAGTGCAATCATGGGAACACCGACCCACACCTGTTCCCACGCTCAGAGTAAAACTTGAAATATTGACCGTTTCGTTGAATTTGTTTATTGCTTTGCTTCACGTTGCAAAGACTGAGAGAAAAGGAGTCAGCAGCTCCTCCAAAGGTCTCCTCCTCCGGACCTGATGTGCACCATTAAACCAGTCCGCTTGGAGAGCCTAGTGGGCTCCTGGTGCCAGTTCATTGCCACTGTCTACTCTGATAACAGTGAAGCTGCCCTACACTGTTTCGACTGCAGGAGGCCCAGTGAGCTTAGTGAGCTCCATTCTGAGGGGCTGCTCTCTAGGGGGCAGCCCCACTCCTGGTACTTGCAATGCTTTTATGTCAGGGAATGAGCAACAGCCCTTCTCTCCCCCCCCCCCCAAAGACGCAGAGGGACTAGAACTCAGGGCCCTACACAGAGAAAATAAAAGTTACCTTCCCTTCCCGACAAGGAGCTCAGGGGCAATGCGAGGCGGGCTGGCCAAGGAGCAGCAATGGGCCACAAGCAATTCTCAGAGAACATGGGTTAGGGCACCAGGAAGAGCTCCTTGAATTGAGCTAGATGAGTGTTCCTCCTCTCTTACGTATACAAAACCACTTAGCATAGCCACTTTTGGAATGCTGGAACCCTGGAGAACCGCACCACATCTCAGTGGCCAGAAGACCTTGCAGAGTCTTCTAATGTGCGTGCATGCGTCTGTCTGTCTGTCTGTCTGTCTGTCTGTCTCTCTCTCTCTGTGTGTGTGTGTGTGTGTGTGTATGTGTGCAGGTTGGCATCTCCAACATCAGCCACAGCCTATGTCCCTTTGCAGTCAGAGTCTCGTAAAAACCACTCCACCAAACATGGAACCCTTTAATTAGTACTTAAATTGTGTGTCATTTTGGGAGCCTGCCCTGACTGAAAAGCAGCCACAGTGTATAAACAAAGCAAAATAATCACCCAGTTGAGCTGCTTCCCTGGGAAGGGAAGTTTCAAAAAAGGTGACTTAAGGGGCAAATCACAGAGTCTGACAAAATGATGTGGGCGCTGGAGAATGTGGACAAAACAGAATTCTCTCTCTCTCTCTCTCTCTCTCTCTCTCTCTCTCTCTCACCACATGAGAATGTGGGGCCACCCAACAAAAGTGACTGATAGGAGACTTTGGAAGGGGGGAGAGAAGGTTGACTGATGGACGCCTGTGGGATGGCCTTTTGGTATCAATGGGTGGAGCTCATCTTATCCGGCTCACAGCTGTTTATCCTGAATGCTCTGACTACTAGAGTTGTCTCTGGACTCTGGCTGCAGAAGCAGGGCAGGCTCCACCACAAGCTACAGCCCCTCACCTGGGTCTTTGGTCACCTGCACTCTGGTTCCGAAGGCCCCAGGTGTGGCACTGTCTTCCCAAGTCGCAGTTCACCTCCCTCTTCTCTACTTACTACCAAATGGGGGCTACAGGGGGAGTTCTCAACAAGGCCAATGGCAGGGAGAAAAAGAGCACTGCCAGGGAGGGCCTGCCTTCCTCCTCTTTGTGCATCCCTTGCAATGCCCAAGTCATGCGCTCCTTCCCTGTGCTTGTTTACCACTCCACGAAGTCTCACAGTGGGTGATGGACACTGCCAAGGAAGGCAGCTCTACGAGAACATTATTCAGATGCATGCTCAACACTGACGTGAATCCTTGGGAGACTAAGCGGGAGGATGTGCATGCACGCACACATGCCACAAGATACTACATCTGCCAGATGCTCCCATCAGAAGCCTTGCCAGTGGCTTGGGGAAGAGGCATATTCTGGGGACTGTCATCCGGGAGCCCCATGGAAGGAAAGGCACTGAGGGCCACTTGGGGACCTGCGGAAAGGCAAGCCCATCACACGGTCTCTGCACTGGCAGCCCTGCCGCCGCCATGGTGCTGCTCCAGCACCCTGGCAGCTTCCTGCTGCTTGCCTCACTGGCCATCAATCAGCTGTTCCTAGGCCAGCCAGCAAGCTGCAGCCTCTGCACTGGGACGTATTAATCCTGTCCGTCCGGTCCCTGCAGGTGACGTGAGCCCCAGTGCTCTCCATATGCTGAATTGCTCCCAGAAGAAGCACATTAACATTCCTCCCCCCGCCCCCATTGCTCGCCGCCACTGTTCCTGGCTTCACAGCCCTTTCATCAAGCTGACATGTGGCTTTCTGGGAATCACTCACATTTAGTGTCAGAAGACACGGGTCCCCTCAGGGGTCGAAGCCGGAGGCACGCGAGTCGAGCGAGTGGCAGCAGAGGCTGCCGGGGACACGGTGGATGGCGAGAGCTTGCACTGATCCCCTTGCAGGGGAGCAGAAATCCGCTCTGGTATGACGGACTGTGGTCGGAGCACAAGGGAAGTTATGGCCAGCAGGTTACAGGCATTGGGGATCCCTAGGGAGGGGGGAGGCCCACCAACGGGACCCCCCTCTGTTGGGTCCAAGCAAGCCTCTTCATTCTGCCCCAGATAACTCAGAGGGAGCTGCTGAGAACCAAGCCTGTGCTCCCCTCTCTCGGCATTTCTACTTCCAGATGGGCTCCTTATAGTGGCAGACAGTCGTCGGTGCTTGAAATGCTGCACTGCTGTTCTCAAAAAGTCTGGTTTTCTCCATCCAGACACATGGCAATTTTAACTCAGGGAAAATATAGGTGAAGGGCAGTGCCACACGAGCCCCCTCCCTCCACAAACTGCGAGCAGGCAAAGAGTGACAGCTCCAGACTGAACACCCCGCCTGGAGGCACCCTCAGTCCGACCACCGTTCAAATCCCTCTGACGGAGAGTAGCTCTCCAAGGTCCTTGCCCCGCTTGCAATGCTGAGAACTGGCCCTCGGCTTTTAGGCACGTCAAGGATGTACTCCCGGTGGCAGCCAGTGAGTTGAAAGCACACAATGTGAGGTCACAGAACGGCCAAGTCAGTAGAAACACCGTTTGGGGAGCAGAAGAGCAGCTGACGTGGGATGCAGCTTTCCTCTAGGCTCACCTTGGGGTACCTTTTATCATCTGTTCCCACGTGACGGATGGCGTATCTGGCTGGCAAAGGACCTGCAAGGGGGGGGGATGCAGTGCACTCAGTCGCTGTGGCAGAAACAGGTGGGATTGTTAATGTGTTAAATTAGCCAAGCCAAGACCCTCTTTTCCATTATTAATGGACTGTATGCACCAGAGGCATATTTATCCTGTAGCCTGGGGTGGCGTGAGCCATGGGCGCCGGGCAGCAGCAGGGCGCCATTGCGCGGAGTCTGCGGAGGAAACCGCATGCTGTTTGGCCCTCTCTTCCTCCCTTGCTTCTGTTACGCTCTGAAATGGAGCTATTCTGGGTGCAGGGAGGCGTGCCTGGATGACGCACACGGTGGGGCAACACGGCAGGTTTCATTGCCTGCCATGGGCGCGCTCGGGCCTCCATTCGTCCCTGGTATGCACTGCTTTTCCAGGACTGCTTGTTCTCCAGCCCAGCCAGTTCTCCCTTTCCTCCGTCACAGATCAGCCTGTGTAGGTGTTCATGGTCCTGATGGGAAATTCCATCCCCCACCCAGGTGTGTGTTGCCTGACATGCAGCCCCCAAGGTCATGCTCATCTTGTGAGCACAAGCCGAGACAAGCCCAACATTGGCACACTTTCCTAGGACAGGCTGGTGCCTGCCTTGCTGCAGCCCACCTGGTTGAGCCCAAGTCAAACCTGTGATGCCCTGTGATGATGCTTGCCACATCTGGGCAACGGTCGCGTTGGGTTCCGGGACCTCCATCCCCAACACTCCCTCTGCCTATTAAAACTCCAGCCATTTGCTTATGGGGAGCAACTACTGGGGTCACTCAGCGGTATGTGTGTGAAGTCTGTGGAGAGGTGTACATAAAGTCTGCCCTGCAAACTTCACAACACAAACCTGCCCTTCCTGCATGGCCTGCCCTGGGAGCCTGTTCCCATACTATGGGTTGGTGGACTGTTGGAAACGTCCCTCCTTTTAGTAGGATATCAATATTATGCCCCATAATATCGATATTGTGTGAGACGAGGTTGGTACTCGGAGCTCCGTGCCAGTCTTGGGATGTGCAGAAGGGTCTTGTCACTGCCTGCGTTTTTCATCTGCAGATGCAGGACTCAAGCCACTGTGGATTTGCATAAACACCTGGCACTGAGCAGCTGTCAACACCATAATTCTTCCTGTCCCACATTTCATTTCTCCTGGAGTAGAAAGACGGCGGGAGGGAGATGGATGGAGTCCTGCTCTGCAAATGGGGCTTGTTTGCTCCAGGAGAAGCAATGGGGCACTGGCCTCCCTCGGCCCCCTTTTGCTGATCTCGACGGTTTCTCTCCACTTGTGACTCCCGTCGTGCTTCTGCCACTTGGCTGCTCCATGGGAAGCCATCCCTAGTGGTCAAGCCTCTGCCTTGCAGGCAGAAGGCCGTGGGTTCAGACCCTGGCAGCATCTCCAGGGACGGCAGAGCCAAATTCCTGCCTGAAGCCCTAGAGAGTGGCTGCCTGTCAATGCTGCCTGATGGAGGAAGATGTGCAGATGACCTGACTCTGCACAAGACAGCTCTGAACACTCCACCTTCCCTGCTCTCAACTTGCAAAGGCCTTCCCTGGGGCACCTTTAGCTGAGCTGCTCTGGCCCTAGAGAGGTTCTCCGAGGGTCAGCATCCCAGGTGCTGGCAGGACCAAGGCCTGCTTCCAGTCAGGAGGAGAAAAGCTTTAAGGCAGGAACATGTGGCTCCCGGCATGAGGGTGAATGGGGAGAAAGATCAGCGTGACGGGAACTCAGATTTTAGGGCTGCAGCTCATGCGAGGAAAGGCAGAGAGCAGGTGCCTCACCCAGCAGAGCCTTCCCACTTCCAGACAAGCCACTCAGGTTGGACAGCAGCTCCTGCAACGGAGGCCTCAGAGGCCAGGCGGGGTGCACAGGCTGCCTGAGTCACACGCCGGAGTCCACCGCACAACTGGCAGGAAGCCACCAGGGTGGTCCCTCAGTCCAGCATCTGATTCTTTGGGTAAATCTGGTGGTGTGCCTGGGCATGATGCCTGGAGGCTGGGGTGGGGGCAGGGGGGAGAGAGAGGGGGGAGCCTTTGCCAAAGGTCAATAAGTGAGTTCAGGGAAGACTTGAACTGGGACTTAGAGCGCAATCCTAAAAGTTTGGCCGTCACAAGGGCCACCGTAAAGTGCTTTTGGACCACTCTTGGAGTTAGGAGGATGGCGCATGTCTCTGCGCTGGCCTCTCTGATTCTGAGAGTGGTCCAAACATACTTTACAGTGGCCCTTGTGATGGCCAAACTTTGCTGACCTAACTGTGCTGGCCTAACTCCAGACTAGGATTGCACCCTTAAGAACATAACGTAAGAACCTAAGAACCCCACTGGATCAGGCCAAAGGCCCATCTAGTCCAGCTTCCTGTACCTCACAGTAGCCCACCAGATGCTTCAGATATCTGCATCTTGTTGCCACTTCCCTGCATCTGGCATTCTGAGGTAGCTTATTTCTAAAGTATGGAGGTTGCACTACTTATCATGGCCTGTAGCCTGCAAAGGTCTTTTCCTCCCGAAATCTCTCCAGTCCCCTTTTAAAGGCACCTAGGCCAGATGCCATCACCACCTCCTGTGGCCTCCTGTGGAACTGGGTCACAGCTTGTTCCCTCAGCCTTTCTCACCCCGTGACAATACTCTTTTCCATTGAGGAAGGAGGTTGAGAGGCTCCCCGCAATGGTTCTGAGCAGGTTCTTGGAAGGCACAGCGCATCCGGGCTCTGCTCCTCTGCCGGGGCTTTTCTCCCCTTCTCCTTTTAAATCCAATTAAATTAAGACACCAGAACCAAATAAGGCTCTGCTCATTAGCGGGACTTTTTATCTTAATGACTACAGCAACTAAAATGACTCTCTAATTTTGACGATATTGTTTGCTGCCTGGTTTCATAAGAGAGGACATTAATTTCAGCCTGGGTTGAAGGAAGGCTGAGTTTGAAAATAGAGGTGAACCGAACAGGAGTCCACCTTACCAGGTCACGTGTTCACATGCACAGGCTTGTCAGGGGAAGGGGGCGCAACACATCCTCTGTGCCTCCAAAGCCTGCCACCCTCTCAGCTCTTGCGCCTCACTGCACCCCGCCTGAGTGCTTGGCCTTGCAGGTTTATCACCCTCCGCGCCCTCAGATGACCACCTCATTTCTCTCTTGTTGTCTCTTATGCCTGGAACCCCCTCTGGGAGCTTCGCTCATTTGCTTCCTTTTAAGATCCCCTTTTTCACAAAGCAAAAGGCCTCTTCCCCCCCCCCGCCCCCCGGTTTGGCTGCTGTAAGGAGGGTCATGTCTCTGTGGCTGAAACAATTGCTTCATCCCAGGGCGCAATCCTAACCTGGAGTTAGGCTGGCACCGTTAGGTGAGCAAAGTTTGGCCAGCTCAAGGGCCACCGTAAAGCATGTCTGGACCACTCCCGGAATCAGGGAGGATGGTGCACGTCTGTGTGCTGGCCTCTCTGACTCTGAGGGTGGTCCAAACATACTTTATGGTGTCCCTTGTGCCAGCCAAACAGTGCTGGCCTAACTCCAGGTTAGGACTGCACCCTCAGTCTCCATCCCCCCCCCCAACTGCCTCCCTTGGGTCTATGTAAACTGTAAGCTCCTCAGGGCAGAATCTTGTCCTCTCACTGTAAGATGTGGAACTGGAAACCCAGGAAAGTGGGCTGCAAGAAAAAGGCTGTAACTACGTGGACACAACTTGGCCTGTATACCTGTTGGTATACAGTTTGGTATGACCAGACTGCCAAGCGGATCCAGAGCAACCGGCAGCCTCCCCATATGACGCAGAGCAGTTGCAGGTGTCCATCAGGTGTGCTGGATGCCCCATAAGCCCCTGCCCCCCAGAAGGGCTGCTGGTGCCCCTTCAGCATGGATGTAGTGAACACTGCTTGTGCACACTGTTGTCCCTACGCAAATTTCAATGAGTTTCCTGAGAGGAAGGGTGAGAATCAAAGGCAGGGAGACCTGAACTCCTCCTCTGTGTCTCAGTGTGAAGGGGCTGCAATTCATCACCGCTCTGTCTCCTGAAAAGGAAGGAAAAACCCCTCCAACTTCTAAGGAGAGTTGAAGATTTTCTTAACGGAGGGCTTCCTCCCTCCCTCCCTCTTTTCAAACTCCAAAACTGAGCCTAATAGAGCTGTCTAGGTCAAACTCCCCAGACGCAGGGCTTGTTTCTTCCATCCCTGAGCACTTTGGAAAAGAAAGGAAGAAAGGGGATTGAGGAAGGGAGAGCTGGCATCTCAGTGGAGCCCTAATTTGTAATCCCTCCGCCAGGAACAGGCTACAACCAAAGACGTCTCTGAGCAGAGATAGCGCAGGAGTTCTGAAAACAGGAGATAAGAGACCACCTACAGCCCCCAGACGACAGCAGGTGTTTCCAGAGGAAAATTAGGAGGATCAAGGTAGAAATGAACTGGGGGGGGGGAGGAAAGGGAGATGTTTTACTCTGTGCAGTAGAAAAGCCCAAACTCCAGCTGGATTCTCAGGTCTGGAGCAGGGCATCCTTCTAGGGAAATAACAGGATGCATGTACAGTGAATATCTTGCAATATCCTGCTCTCTCTCTCTCTCTCTCTCTCTGCGTGCGTGCGTGCGTGCGTGCGTGTGTGTGTGTCGTCTGGATGCTTTCACTCTCTAGACCCAGAAGAGAGGCAGCTTCAAATGTGCCCAGCTGAACAGGTGTTGGTGACTCGGGTCCACTTCATTTACCACCTGGGAGGGTGACAGCGGCTTCAATCAATGGTATTTGGGCACTAACTATGCCAACGCATGCAGAGTTTGACCAGTGGCTGTTGCGGGCAGTTGAAGGACAGGTGACACATCGCCGGGGAGGATGAAGAGGCATTCCAGCCACCTACAGATGTTTGAAAGCCAACTGCCCTATCATCCTGCCTCCCCACCCTGCTGGTCTACTTTCCTTCTGGACCAAACCCTGAGGTGGGGGAAGAACTTACTGGAGCAATGGTGCGGGCTGGGGGGAGCAGGGAACCCAGTAGGGAGCAGAGGCCAGTCGGCTGCTGGGAGTTGCCTGCATGTATGTGGCTGAACCACCGTTCATTCAGCGAGTGGGTCTTTCTTTCCCTTCCTCCTCAGCACCAAGGGCAGAAGCCACATGTTGAGAGGCATCTTCTGGTCCTTTCTCAGTGAACGGAAAGCGAGTGGAGGCTATTTTCACCAGTTGCCATTAGCTACCACCTGCAAAGCATCAGAATGCCAGAAACGCAGGAGCAGTTGCTTAGGAAAGCTCCACAGAAACGACCCACCATCACGTTTTCTGCTGTGTGGGTGTGGAGCACAATCCCTCGGGGGGGGGGGGGGCTGCGGCAGCAGAGGCAAGCACCAAGCCTGCTTGGGTGGGGGTTCTCAAGGGCCCCCTGTGGCCAGAGAGGCTGTCCTGTCCCTGCCATCACCACTGGAAACCACCCGTGCTTCACCCCTCCCCTTGGGTGCGTCACGCGAGGGCAGTGCTTGCTGCACTTTTCAGAGTCCAGGCTGTGGCTCGCAGGCCCGGCTCTAGCCATGGGGGCTTTCATAGGAAATCGCCACTTCTACCCCCAGGCTTCTGCAATCACCTCGGCAGAGCCAGGCTGCTTCATCTGCTGCTGATGTGAACCACATTGCTTCATTCAGCAGTGGTAACTGGCTGTGCCCCTTCTGTCCCACAGCCACCTGGCCTCACCATTCAGACCTTGCCTCTCTCTCTCTTCCCCTGGCATGTTTGCACCCATGTCCCTGCCCACTGAGGAAGGAGCATGCCCACAGCACCACATGCTCCTGCCTTAGGAAGGAGACCCGTCGTCCATGACAACAGATGCTCAAATAAGGGCTCCCAGTTTTTGGGATGCCAGCAAAGGACTCTTTGTTGCCTTGCTCCATGCAAGAGAGACCACAAACCAAACCCCTGGCTCTGGATAGCAGGGCCTTTGCAAAATGCGCTATACGTGTCCACCATTCCCAAGCTGCATCTTTCTTCTCAGCTGGCCATCAAGCCACACACTGCAGCAAGTGTTTGGGACCCCCGGAAGAAATCTGGCCCAGAGGCTGCTGTCCTATCAGCATGCAATGCCTTGCAATGCCCAACACACAGCCCAGTGAAATCTGTAAGCTATGTGGGGCAGAGGACTTGTATGATTTTCTTGTTTAAGGATTTGTATTGTGCATTCTGGTCTAGAAATCTTACAAAGCAGCGAATGCGTCATTTACAAATCTACAGTGTAACTTAAAAACAACAACCAAAACAGAATGAAGCCACATGAGCCCAGAACCAGAATCAGGGTGAAGCAGAAAGGAGGCAGCCTTACAAACGCAGAGAGATCCCTTCAGCTAGCAGGAGGCCTCCCTGAAAAAGAAGCTCTGTAGCCCAGCAACCGGCTGCTAATGAAGAGGCTGGAAGGAATCCCTGCAGCAGGGCAAGCTGCACCATCTTGGGTGCCACTGCCAGAAGTGCACAGACCTCTCCTGCAGCCTGGGATTGTGGAGATGGATCTCTGAGGATGTTCTTAGAGCGCAGGCAGGCTTTCTTGGGCAAAGGCTGTCCATATGGGCTTTGTGGGGGTGGCATGTCCTTGGATGGCACTGGAGACCATAAGCCGTGATTTGAGAGTGCAATCCCAACCTGGAGTTAGGCCGGCACGGTTAGGCCAGTGAAGTTTGGGCGGCACAAGGGGCACCGTAAAGTATGTTTGGACCACTCTCGGAATCAGAGGCCAGCACCCAGATGTGAGCCATCCTCCCTGACTCCGAGAGTGGTCCAAACGTGCTTTACGGTGTCCCTTGTGCCGGCCAAACTTTGCTGGCCTTACTGTGCCGGCCTCAGTCCAGGTTAGGGTTGCGCCCTGAGTGTGAGTTCGGCTTTTTACTGCCCCAATCCAATCCAATCCAATCCGGCACTGGCCTCTTGTTGCGAATCAGGGACCTACTCCTTGCAGTCCAGACATGTGGCTTTCGGAAAGACGGCAGGGCTCCTCCCCACCACGTCCAAAGTTGTACGGCTTCCTTTATGCGTGTCTGTCTCCCTCTAAAATGAACCTGTGTCCTTCTGCCGCTTCTATAAATAGAAGCTTTTAAATTAAAAAGCTAATCCAATCCCTGGATGCCTGTGCAGTGGGCGGCTGGGCTGCCAATCTGGGAGAGTCGAGTCAGGAAGCCAAACTGCACTTGGAAGCTCAAGGAGAGAACCACACCCCTACCCCCGGAGCTTGCAACTGCAGTTCTAAAATAAGAGGCGCGTGCACATAAGGGAGTCCAGGTGCAAAGAATCAGCGCCCCCATGCAGCAAACCCGTTGTGTGTGCCCATTCTCCATGCCTCTCCACGTAAGAGAACCCAGAGCGGAAGCCTGCCTGCCTGGCAAGGACTGACAAGGACCTGGCAGCTCCAGCACATGCTTGGGCCTGAACCTCTTGGCCCCGTAACTGTGTTATAGGGAGTGACAGATGGCAAGCTGGCTACAGGCATTGCTCTCCCCCATGGAAGGGACTGTGTGGCATTACTAAGACGCATCTTGCAACGTTGCAGCCCAAGACTCCGCCTGCTGTCAGGGAATGGGAAATTCCTGCATTCCTGAGTAACCCTAGAAGGCAGCCCCCAAGAAGGCACACTTGGAGGCTCCCACAAAGGAGGATGAGGGACATTCCCAGTGGACCCTGCGACCCCCTTTATCCACTGCTGTGCTTCCATCCTCTGGTGGCTCCTTCCCAGATCCACCCGTGCACTATCAGCCTTGTCAGAATGGGTCCCTCTGTAGCACAGGTGTGACCCTTTGGTCAGACTCCCCCATGGAGGGGTGGATCTGGGGAGGAGACACCAGAGGATGGAAGCTGAGCAGTCGATCAAGGGGGTTGCAGGGTCTGCTAGACCAGTGGTATTCAAACTTTTTAGACCGGGACCCACTTTTTAGAATGGCACTTGTGTTGAGACCCACTGGATGTGACGCCATTAACCTGGAAGTGGTGCTGTGGCAGGAAGTGACATCATCAAGCAGGAAGTGCTGTCATTGTAACATAACAAAATGACACTCCTGAAATGCAAATTGGCATTCTTGGACTGCAGCAATTGTACAACCATGAAACATCCCTGACAGAAAGCATGATTAGGACAAAACATGATGTAAAAGCAGTGAACTAAAAACAATTCTTTTTTTTTTTTAAACCTTACTCGAAAATTCAAACTGTTAACACTCACAAAAGGAATATAAAAGAGTAAGGTCTGCAGTTTCCAAGATGGCTGCTCCCAGCTTTCTGCTGGGAACCAGCTGACATCAGGTTGCGACCCACCAAGTGGGTCCCGACCCACAGCTGGAATAACACTGTGCTAGACCATTCGTGGCACACCATTATGGCACAGTGGTTGAAAAATGGCTGAACTAGACTCTGCAGCAGTCCAGCAGTAGGCACGAAGCCTCTCCTTCCATGGGAGAGTCTGATCAGAAGCCAAAGGGTCACACCTGCGTCATCGTCATGCCCCTTCCACTAACGGTGACTGCCGTAAAACAGTCAGCCCCAGTCACAAGAAGTGCTCCCGCAGCACACTGCTCAGAGCACTGCCGGGGTGGCTGGTGGGAAGGCCAGGCCTACCCTCAGGTGCCAGCTGATCCAGCACTGCCTGCCAATTCAGGCAAGTCGGCCAGGTGGGGCGATGGAAGGGCGGAACAGGATGGGAGTATAGATCAGACACAGGAAGTGGGCGGCTTTAGCGGCAGCAATCAAACCCTAACCAACATTCTGACATTCTGGACCCAATTACATGGTGCAGGTCCACACAGACCTGCACCAGGTGTTTGACTAGTACAGGTCCAGGTAATAATTCCCCCTCCCAGTGCTGGGGAGGCACATAACCTGGGGGAAGGGAACAATTGTTCCCTTACCAAGACAAGATCTCCTGGATTTCCCGCCATAGGATGCAGCAGTAGCCATTTTGGCACCACTGCCTCAGCAGGGGGTGGGATGGGGACAAATGAATTGGGCTCTTGGATTCAACTTTAGAATTACTGTTGGTTACATAGAGACTGAGAGCGCAATTCTAACCTGAAGTTAGGCCAGCACAGTTTGGCCAGCACACAGGCCACCGTAAAGCGTGTTTGGATCAGTCGGAGTCAGGGAGGATGGTGCACATCTGTGTGCTGGCCACACTGACACTAAGAGTGCAATCCTAACTTGCGCTGGAACAGGAAGGCCTGCGCTGTATCCAGCACAAGTTAGAAGGTTGCTGGAGACTCCTCAGGGCAAGGGCATGTTCATGCCCTTGCACCAGGGGAGGCTCCAGAGTCCCCTATGGGTTCCTTGGATCTATGTCTGCTGTATGTGCCATTTTCTGGAGTTAGCTCTAAGGTCAACTGGGTTTATTTTGATCCAGAAGACCTGAGATGCAATCTGGAATGTACCTGTGTGAAGAGCACTCCTCCTTCAATCCCTGTGAAAAAATGTGGGGTCTGGCAGCATGTGCTTGCTGAGAGCAGCTTCACCATACTTCCAAGTGTGTGCATGCCTGTGTGCTGGTGGGGGAGAGTCCGCAACGCCAGAGCTGGTCTCCAGAGAGCTGGGAGACCAGGTGATAATCTGCACACTGCTCCTTGATGGATAGGATGCGTGATTTATTTTGGTGGAGCACTGTGGCCTTGCCTGGTGCACAAGGAAAGTAACACAGATGGAAGGATGCCTTTCCTCCTGGCCTGATCATCATCACCTTGAATCAGATTTATGAAATCTTCATGAGGCATGGAAAGCAGGTTGGGTTACTGTGGGACTGTTCGTTCTGAAGGCAGACAAACAATATATAAAGGAACACACACACACACACACACACACACACACACACACACACACACACACCAGCCATCCACTTCACCCGCTCTCTTTTCTCAAGCAACCCACTGCCAGTTCAAGAAATACAGAGGGAGATGATCTAAATCCTGCCCTTGGTGACAAAGTGGACCAAAATGGGGATGGATGCAGACAGGATTGAGCAGCCTGCTCTGGACGGGTGGCTACCTGACCAGTTCTCTGAGGATTTAGAAAGTGGTAGCCTGGGATGGGGGAGATACAAAGCAGAGATGCAGACATGGGACAAAGGGGCTATTCTGGCTGAGATGGACAAAAAACTGATTCCCTTGGGAGAGGCTGGAGAGGCCTCTCTGGCGAGTTTTTCCCATCATTGGTCCTCACTCCTGAAACTTCTTTTTTGGCTGGAAAGGGGAGACGTGGTGTGAGGGGCTGAAAATGGCTTGAAAAATGAGAGAATATTTGGCACAGCTGCAGGCAGGAGGGAGCGGGGGGGGGGATGGCGGGAGGTCAGGGAGGCGTCTTGTATTAGCCAAGCGACCCGTTTCCAATTGCTGCGATGCTGAGGTCTCAGTCAGTGGTCCCGGAAAAAAGGGGGACAAAAATAAGGTAAAAAAGAAAAATGGGCTGTCACTAATTATATCCTGATGTTTCCACTGCTTAAGTGTTTAAATCAGAAGTGACAGTTGCAAATCAATCCTGCTCTTTATTGGAGAGCTTCACATGAAATATTCAGGCAATGGGAGAGGCTGCGTTTATTCTGATCAGGCGTTTGACAAGAATCCATTAAAATAAACTGGGGGCTGCTCTGCCCCCTGAGGAGCGACGTTTGTCCAAGGGCTTTTTCACAGCAAGCTCTTCTGCAGATGGGTGGGCGAGAGGAAGAGAAGGGAACTCACTGAGGAAATTTATCTGTTGCCATTGGGAGCCACCTCCCCGCCCCGCCCCCCCCCCCCGCACTCCTGTTATGCAGCATTGCCCACTTGCAAATAATCACAGGCTGAAATCCCATGGTTTGCAGTGACCTTTTCCTCCCCCCCCCAATAGACGCCAATTCCAGGGATACTTCTGAAGCTTTCCTCTTCGGAACTGCACCCCAGATTTTGGAGTCCTGGTCTTGCTTCTGAAGGGGAGCTGATGCACTGGGAAACTTCCACCTTTCTGTTTTTCTCTTTTTTAAATTTCTGGTACCGATTTGGTACAGATGCAACATGCACATGTGAGGATAGCTTTAGCCCCCACACCCCGCCCCAACTAAGCAAGCTCAATATGGCTGAACAGATAGTTGTATCACGAGTCTTTGTGTATGTGTGATCTGTTAGTTAAGTGCACAAGCATTTGTGCTCACCTGTAAAACACTGCACAGAAGATTTTTAAAATCAGTACACATGTACGTAAGTATTACGTAAGTAATACAGGGCACAATCTTAACCTGGAGTTAGGCCAGCACAAGTCCCTTGTGTTGGCCTAGGAGTGTCACAAATGCGCCAGAAAGCACGTTTGGATCATTCTCGGTGTCAGGGAGGATGGCGCATGTATAAATGCATCTGAGAGTGGTGCAAATGTGCAAAAGGGACCTGTGCTGGCCTAACTCAAGGTTAGGATTGCACCCTTAAGCAGAGGCAGATCTAAGGGAGGGCAAAGCTCTAAGTTTTGCAAGGAGCCTTACCTTGCAGTGGAACTCACTCCTCTCCTGCACCGTTTTAGCCAATCCTCACAGGGAACAGCAACATCTTGGCATTGCTTACTGGCTACAGCAGCAAGGGAGAGGAGGGATTTACATGACAGGGTAAGGCTTCTTGCAACACTTAGAGCTTTGCCCTCCCTGTAGATCTGCCTCTGCCCTTAAGCTATGCACAGGAGCATTTCAAAACCTGGTATTTCCAGGTATGATGGAGGTTGTGCTCTTGGCTTTGCAAAGAGAGGAATCATGGACAATCTACTAGCAGTCAGGATGGAGTCAGGCCGTTTTTCCCCCTGGGGAGTGGAAGGCAGTTGGAAAGAGGCAGCACTGCCTGTGGCTCGGCGCTGACACCTGGTCCCCAGGACTCTTGCGCCCTTCCTCCTCCTTAACAAGGTCTCCTTACACGACAGCAGAAAGGTGGTCTCTGGCAGGGCCTGCTTTTGCCACGTGCAAACAGGCAATGCTTTTCACCCATTACATTTGAATAAGATGTGTAATTGGGAAAAATGTGTGAACTTAGCATAATCAATAACCCACCGCTGCAACTCTAGCGAAGTGGGGATTTGCATTGTGCTCGCGTCCGATCAAAATGACTGTATTCTCCCCAACGCGCTCAAGACCGTCACGCTAGCTTCACTTAAACCAATTTGGAACTATTGACCAAATCAAGGCCTGTGGCTGTTCTAGGCAGCCCTCCTCCCGGCCCCACAACAGTCCACATTGATAATTATGACAAGGGCTGCCGCCCTTTTTTCTCCCAGTGATGGTTATTGATAAGACCACTTTAGGTACATAATGAGGCTCTAATCAGATGGCCAGAGTGGTCTGGTCATCCTTAAGTGGCATTTTGAAAAGGAGCTTCCTTTGATGTATTGAATCCTCTCAGGGTGTCTGAGAGCACAATCCTAACCTGGAGGTAGGCTGGCACAGTTAGGCCAGCACAAGGGCCACTGTAAAGCACCTTTGGACCCCTCTTGGGAGTCAGGGAGGACGGCTCACATCTGTGTGCTGGCCTCTCTGGCTCAGAGAGTGGACTAAACATACTTTATGGTGTCATTCGTGCCTGCCACACTTTGCTGGCCTAACTCCAGGTTAGGATTGCTTTGAAGCAATGGAATGCTTCTCCTTTTAAGTTCGATGGAGCTGAGTCATCATTTCCTCCAGGCTGTGGTGCCCTCACTTGTCATGATGGGCCCAGAATCCACTGGATAGGAGTGGATCCTGAGTCTGAGAAAAGCCTTGGCCCCAACTACAAGCCACGGCTGCAGTCCATATTCCACTACGATTGGAATTCTGCCTATCCACAAGGGGGTGAGGTGTGTTGGTGATGTCACAGATGCTGAGCAGTAGGCCCCAACTGCAGCTGGCTTTTCCTTGGCTCAAACTCAGTCATTTCTGATCTTGTCTCAAGGAATCAAGTAGGAAATTGTACACCAGACAGAGGGCAGCTGTGCAGGGCCCAGAAACCAGCTGTCTGCCTCCCAACAACCCACAGTCTTTGCAGGTTTTGTTGCTATGTAAGGCAGCAGGGACTTGGCCATAAACCAGGGGCCCTGGCCAGTGTAGATTGGACAAGGCCATCCTCATTACTCTCACCTGTGGCAGAGGTGCATGCTCCCTGATGGTGGGAATATCCTTGTTTCCCACCTGTTTGTAGCCTGATCCCCCCCAGCAACAGCCCTACACCTCTGTCATTTGCTGAATTCCAGCCAATTAAGCACCGATTAACTGAGCCCCTCCCCATATAGCCTTGCACTAAGTTAGCAGTAGCCCCCTGACCCTCGACACCTTCACACCACCCTGTCAATACCGTGCAAGTTTCCTCTTGTTTGCCTTGCTTTGTTCCTGAATAAGGAGTCTTGAGCCCCTGAGCCTTGGACTGAACTTGCTCCTTCCTCTGATCCAAAAGAACCTCTGGCCCACGGCCATTGCCACGGGCCGAAACAGCAGCGAAGGCACCATTCCGGCACCTCTGCCATGTTAGAATGTTATGTGTATCCTCCCCACAAAAAACAAGTCAGAAGGGAGAGTGCAGATTCATTGTAATGGGGGAAAATGGAAGGGGAAAGAGGCAGGAAAGGCAAAGGCAGAACTCTGGGGAGTGGCAGAGAACTCAAGGACTGCTTGGGCCTAGCACAACAACAGTGCTGGCACGCAAAGGAAGGTCAGGGGACACTTGGAGGGTGCCACAATTCCTCTGTGCTTCCTTCGTGTGCAGATTTCGAGGTGAACGCCAGCTGACTGGCGAGGGCGTGATGCCAAGCTGCTCCATGCCTGGCTCACTTTTGCCAGAGCAATGACCTTCTCTGAGTTTCCGTGGAGAAGCAACTTTCTGTAACTAATCAACTAATTCATTAAACTTCCGAGAGGCAGGCGAGAGCTCATACGATCCAGTCAATTAATCACCTCGCTGAAGTTGCACTTGGCATTTGGGCCTTAACAATTGCTTGTGTGACCCTTCTGACCACTTATGCGTCCCTCGGCGGCCTTTCACCCGATGCATTATGCATGACCAACTGGCCAGCTGGTTGCCACCTGCACGGGGGACTGGCCTAAGGAGGGAAAGAAACAGCAGTTTCGGGCTGTGACTTCCCAGTTGGCGCACTCGAGAATTCTAGCCGCAGACTGCCGAGGCCCTGCTGCCTCTTCTAGTTGCTGTCACTTTGGCACGCTTGTCCCAAGAAAACCCAAGTCATAGAGCTGCTCTTCCCTTGCAGCAGGCCTCACAGGTCGCTGCAGAAGTTCACAAGTCACTGGACTGTAATTTATGGCTTTCAAGAGGATTATTCCTCTAACTATCAAGGTGGAGAAGAGGAGGAGCGAAGAGGCCCCTTTGCCACCACATATCAAGTTCATGAGATGTGGCTTTCTTCCAGAGACATTAGCTCCTGCCACTTAGAGAAACGGCAAGAAAATAGCAGATGGGAGACGGGCTCCAATAGAGCCGTGCTGCCCCCCCCCCGCTCCCGAGAAACACTGGCAGTTTCCTTGCTGTCCTTGAAACTCCCCAGATGTTTCTCGCAAGCCAGACCTCTTAGTTTCACCTAGACATTTCACATTAAGTGGACTCTGGAGTCACATCAAGTCCCAGACCTCATCCATGCGGCCAACTGCTTGGAGACTGTCTTAAACGACTTTTTACATCCAGTATTGGTGCAAAGATGGGCTGATGCCCAAAGTGCAGCTGCTTTCATGCTCCCTGTGAGATCCAGGAAGAGATATAGGCACCCCCATGTCCTAGAGCAGTGGTTCTTAAAACATTTTAGCATCAGGACATAAGTTTTAGAAGGACAATCTGTCTGGGACCCACCGGAAGTGATGAGATGGCCAGAAGTCCCATCACTGTGACACCAAAGCCTGCTGCTTTCCTAATAATGCAGCAATGTTGAGTTATTTCTCAGCCATTTTCCAATAGCAAAATGAATCAGAAAGGAAAAGAAGTCTATTTACAGCCTGGACACAAGCAAAACAACCACACAGCCCTCCCGCTTTCCATCATTCCATCATCCCATATTTTCAATATGGCTGCTCTAGGTGCTTTGGGCCCACCTGAAATTGGCTTGCGACCCACTGATGGGGTCCGACTCACAGTCTGGGAGCCAATTCCCTACAGAGACATTTTGTGAGCCTTCTTGGAACTCACTGACCTGCTTGCCTTGAATCCCTCATTGGTTTGTCTGAGCAGAAACCTTAACATTCATCTTGATATTTCACTTTAGGGAAATTTTTTTGGAGCAACTCTGATTCAAATGGTGATGTCTAAAGCCTTGACATCGTATCCCATTTGGGGAAGGAAAGCATTTCTCCCACTCATGCCTTTATTTTCCCTCTGGTTTTCCCTTTCCTCCCCAGGTGGCCCAGATCAAGAATCTTCATTGCTGCCGCAACAGACACATTGATCCATATGATCTTGCGTTGCTTGGGCTATTCCTGAAGGGCTTCCATTATTGGCTGCTCTGTGAGCCAGAAAGTTGGTGAGCCCTACATGGTGAGCCCTACATGGTGAGCCCTACATGAGGGATTCAGGTCAGATTGCCCTGAACATGTGTAAACCAGGCAGAGGCGTTTCTACAGGGATGGCAAAGCTCTAAGTTTTGCAAGAAGCCTTACCTTGCAGTGGAAATCACTCCTCTCCTGCACCGTTTTAGCCAATCTTGGCGTTGCTTACTGGCTACAGCAGCAAGGGAGAGGAGGGATTTACATGACAGGGTAAGGCTTCTTGCAACACTTAGAGCTTTGCCATCCCTGTAGAAATGCCTCTGAAACCAGGACAATGTATAAAATTGTCTTCGTTTACACATGTGGAGCTTTCAATTCTTTTCATTCTTTTGCATCGTTTTCTCCTCTGCATCATTTATATTTTTCCATTGATACAACACTCTGCCCCCCCCCTCAAAAGCAAGGGAGCTGTGATCTTATGCATTGCATCAGGATGGTCTTTTGTGCAGTGTTTCAAAGATTTGTTGCTAAAACACCACACAAAAAAGAAACTTGCCACAACTGTCAAGGTTGCTTTTTCGTCCTGCTTTGTCCAAATACGCAAGTATTTGTGTGGATTGGAGAAACACTGCAGAAAAACAATCTGGATGCAATCAGACATACAATCACTTCAAGACTGTGACTTTTGCGCATGCTTTATTAACGTGCACAGATAACACAGAGGAGGGAAAGACATATATGAATGGAAGGAACCAAACTGCTTGCTGGGCTGTATGCAAAACGTCCCTCAAAGTGAAACAGCAAAGGCTTCCTAATGCCTGGGTTCTACTTCATAAACAAGACCAAGCAAAGAGACTCCCAATGAAAGAAGAGGGCCCCCTCTTTGATTCACTAATGCCTCCAAGTTTTACATTTTTCCTGGGTGCATTCAGCCTGTTTCTGCTCTGCTGCCATATGATGCTCGACATGGTTCTGCCAGTGCCAATGGCCAGTCACATGAGCTGCATCTGGGATGCAGGGCTGCTCCGTGGCTCGCAGCCACCTCTCCTCCCCGGCTGCACCATGACAGCAGCTACAGAAGCCTGAACAGAGGCACTCTGTGACCTGACTAACATAGACGGAGACATCAGGGGAGGCTGCCACCCTGACTCATTGCCCTACCAGGGGCTCTCTCACCCAGAAGACACTGTTACTCTGGGGGCTGATGCTTCTCTGAGATGCCCTAACAGAGGCAACCGCATAGGCAGGGATGATGCTGGCAGATTCCACTCCTCCACTTTCTCAGTCAACCCACAGAACGCTGGCAAAACAAGGGCAGACCGTGGAGAGTCGCTGAGTTCTGACGCCCCAGGACTTGCTCCCTCAACCTTTCCGAATTCTGTCCGGCTGACCAATTACGTAGGCATTAACATGTCGTTAGATTCAGAAGAGCCTGAAATTAGAGGTTAATGACATTTGGAAAAGTAAATTGAGGGAATGATTGAAGGACAGAGAAAAGCAAACAGGCCATCGCAGCAAAATTGGTCTTGACGGTAACAGTCGCTAGAGGAAAATAGGACGCAAGAGCTCGTTGATCACAATACTGGAAGGCAAGGGCTGTCGCTGGCTTATAGGAGTGGAGGCACTGGGGATCAGCCAGGTGAGGCATGGATCAGGGTCCACACGCATCAGAGGACCCACCTGGCCAGGCTGCCCCTGGAATCCTCAGTGCTGGTGGCTGTGACACACCAACAGGGACAGTGTCCTGCTTGGCTCTACACTGTGTCTAGGGAGCTGTTGCAGACCTTGTGGCACTGACCACATGCAGGATTAGGACTAGATCCAATGGGTACAAACTGCAATAGAGGATACCAGGAAGACATTCAGAGTAGTGCAAAAGTGGAAAAGATTGCCTCTTCTCCACTACTTACCAAGGGTAGTTTCTCTGGAGACCTTCAAGCAGATGCCTGACAGGCACCTGCGGGAGATGCTCTAGGAAGATTTCCTGCTACCAGCAGGGGGTGGACTTGATGACCTTGTAGGTCCCTTCCAACTCTATGATTCTATGAGTTTTATTTTGTCATTTCAGCAAGCAGGACAAATGGAAGGACAAAAGAGCTGTCAGATGCAAGGAAGCCCAACCTGGCTGTCTGATCAGCTCCATTAGCTGGGGCTGGAGCAGAATCCTCCCCTTTGCTGGCCTGCAAGCCCATTCCTGCAGCCACCTCCCCTCGTATTTGTTTCCAAAATAGCTGCCAGCAGGCGCTCCGGTAATTAATTACAGATTGTGGGGACTTGGTGCCGCGGCAAGGATAGCGCCGAGAAAGAAGAGACCCGGGAGAGAGTGCAAGACAAACGCTCATTAAGGCAGGAGGCTGGCATCCATCTTTCTGCCCTGCAGCCTGGCACCCTTCAGCGGGAACAGCCTGACGCGAGTCAGCTCCATTAGCCAGCATCTCAACTTTAAACCTCTACTGGTTGGCATCAATAGCACTGTCCAAGGTCTGAGCTGACTTGCAGCTCATCAGCTCTCCAAGCAAGGGAGCTGCTCTGGGGCGCAGGAAGAGGCCGGCCCGGCCAGGGCAGCCTCGTGGGCCTCTTTGGGAAGACTGGCCTTGGGGCTTCTCCATGGCAAGTGGACTATGGATTCAGACCGCAGGGTGGAACACCCCTTGTCAAAACCATCTGACGGACAATGGCAAGGTGCTGCATAGCAAAACAGTCCCCGTAAGGTCAGTGGCAAAGGAATGGAACTCCTTCGCTCATGCTGAGATCCCACCCCTCCTTCAAGGAGAGTTTCATTAATGCTAGCTCCCACTTGTGCTCTGAAGTGATACAGGCAAGAAACAAGTGTATTCTTCTCTGGTACAAGACTTGGTGTTACTCTGGCACTGCATAGTACAGGTGTGATTTTGGGGTCGCAGCAGCTGACCCTGAGAGGCAGAAGGTCAGAGTAACCTTTAGGAGCAAGAACATGACAGGGGGCATTACAGAAGCATCCAGAACCCCCTTTCCCCAAATCATTGCATCAGTATAAGTTGAATCTTGAGTTCCAAATTGTCCGGCACTGTGATCCTTCAAGGAGCTCAGGGACACGTTTTATCCTCACAACAACCTTGTACTCTTTGCATTATCAGCGGGGCAGAGTCAGGGGGCTGATGGAACCGTGGCCCACCCAGCAGTCATTCTGTTGGACCTTTGTCCAATTGGGGGGGGGGAGGCAAAGTCTTGCAGCCAATAGCAAAAGTCAGTCACCTGTTCATCTTCGGGGTTGTTTAAGTGCAAGAAAGCCCCTAGAAGGGCTTTTAAAAGAAACCCTTGCTCTTCAAAACAGAATCTGTATCAGCCACTTCAATAAGTAGGAGGACGCTGCTTCCCTGGTCCCCAGTTCTTCCCTAGAGAATAAGTGGCAGGGAGGGGGAGAGGGAGGTCCCTTTGCACAGGGGCTGACCAGCTCAAAGCACCAGCCACTGTTTTTCCAGCAATGGCAAAAGGGAGGGAAGAGGAGATATGTGACTCCAAATTGCTCCAGCTCAGCTTGATTGTTCTCTGCCCCTTCTTTTCTAGAACAAAATGGGTGCCTGGGGGCTGCAGTGTGAATGGGAACAGTCCCCAAATACAGACCTCCAAGACTAGTGGACCCCCTGAAAGTCCAAAGCAAAATTTGGGCCTGTTCTATCCATCTGCTGAATCGAAGCCTCTCCCCTGTTTTACAATCAGATTTTTCAATCTGGGCGGGAGAATGCCACAACAGCTCAGTTCTAGCCCTACTGGAAGATTAGGGTGAACATCAATATCTTCCTTTTTTCCTTTCCCTTTCTTTCAACCAAAAAAAAAAAAAAAGTAAAAAAAAAAGAAAGAGAGAAAATGTTCCGTTCATCATCTTCAAGAGAAAAATTAGTTTCCAATTATCGTATCTAAAATTCATGATTCTTCCTAAATTTCTGGCTAATCAGGGATATCATAAGCCTAATCATTTAAGGTAATTATCTAAAAAAATGTAATTTGTCCTATATTTCAAAACATAATGAGCTCCCAGGCGTATCCAAAATGGAGAGATGGTGGAAGTTACAGATGTTAGTAGAAAAAAAGAGAAGGAAAAACAAAGGTTTTCTTTTCTTTTCTACTAGAGAGATAGATCACAGTGCCGGACAATTTGGAACTCAAGATTCAACTTATACTGGTGCAATGATTTGGGGAAAGGGGGTTCTGGATGCTTCTGTAATGCCCCCTGTCATGTTCTTGCTCCTAAAGGTTACTCTAACCTTCTGCCTCTCAGGGTCAGCTGCTGCGACCCCAAAATCACACCTGTACTATGCAGTGCCAGAGTAACACCAAGTCTTGTACCAGAGAAGAATACACTTGTTTCTTGCCTGTATCACTTCAGAGCACAAGTGGGAGCTAGCATTAATGAAACTCTCCTCCAAACAAACCCAATTCCTTGCAGGGAGAAAATTAACATGCCATGGATAAGGCCAGGTCTCCTTGACGTGCTTGCTTTCTGTTTGCAGGGATTTTGAAATGGAAAAGTGTTCAGCCATCTGAACCTCAACCTATAGTCTGAAGCAGACCCATCTACTTGTTGTAAGGGTGACACCTCCATCACTCTGATTTTCCCAAAGATTGGCACCTTAAAGAAATGCCTAGGCTGGCCTCAACTCAGCCCAAAGCAACAGAGTGATTTTTCCCAGGGGTGTGATTTTTCCTATCCATTAGTCAACTTGCCGCTACTGCTTCTACTCCCCAGACTGGAAAAAGGAGCAGGGGACAGAGAGGGAAAGGACATGTGGAGGGGAGGAGAGGGCTGAGTGGAAGGAAGGTGTGGCGGTTGTTACATCATTGGATGCGGGACAGCATTAACAGGCATCAGGAGCTCTTGGGCCAGGATTGTGTGTGCTGAAAAAGCCTGCTAGTCTCCTGAAAAAATGTCCGTTTCTTTCAAGATCTGCCCCCCAAGTGCTACCTGCAGAGGAAGCTCTAAATTCATCTCAGAGCTACATTGGTTGCACAGCTGCCAAATTCTCAGCACAGGCCTCTCAGCCTGTTTTCTCTGCCCACCCAAGAGTCAGTCTACCATGTATGAAACACAAACACCCCTTTGGCTTAAGAGAACAGTTTGCAAATTCATTCCTGTACCATAAGGAAGGCAGTTGTGAGTCAAGGTGCCCACCTTCAATTCTGTGGCATCTACCTGTTCTACTGATTCACTTGCAACTGGGCTTCCAGGACCTGCCCCCCCCCCCCCAGCTTCCAGTGTCAACTATGAGCCGGGCGGTACATATGGACACGCTCCTTGCAAACACAAGCCCACAAGCGTTGTGGTCCCCTCCAATCACCAGGACACGGAGAAGAGGATGCTGCCCCCTTTCTTGGCCAACTTGCTTCAAGATCTACAAGTCTGAATCAAATTTGGCTATGCAGCTGCCAGCACTCTTTCGTGGTGAAAACGCTAGGGATGCACATGGATGATACAATGAACCTTCATGAGAAAATTATGCACGGAAGGGATAGAGTTGATAGCGGGATGTTCTTTTCCCTCTCTCAAAACACCAGAACCAGGGGGCATCCGCTAAAACTGAGGGTTGGGAGAGCTAAAACAGATAAAAGGAAGTACTTTTTTACCCAGCGGGTGGTTAGTCTGTGGAACTCTTTGCCACAGGAGGTGGTGATGGCATCTGGTCTAGATGCCTTTAAGAGGGGTTTGGATGGATTTCTGGAAGAAAAGTCCATCGTGGGCTATAGGCCATGATGGATTGTGCAACCTCCTTGCATTAGTAGTAGGCTACTTCAGAGTACCGGGTGCAAGGGAGTGGCAACAAGATGCAACTGTCTTGTGTCTCATGCCTTCCTGGGGCACTTGGTGGGCCGCTGTGAGATACAGGAAGCTGGATTAGATGGGCCTTTAGCCTGATCCAGCAGGGCTCTTCTTATGTTCTTATGAGAACAGGAAAGGTGAAGATCTCTGCTACTCTTCAGGCTTCTGGATACATTTAAAGGGACAAAGCAGCACCCTGAAAAGTCCATTATGCATGGACAAAAAAAAAGTGGCGCACAGAAGAAAACAAAAGAGATGGCTAGCATTTTATACAGCTGCATCTCAGTCATTTCTCAGTGGGTTTGCCTGAAATTTGTCCAGCTTACGGCGCTCAATACATAGACAACTCTTGCCAAATTTCAGGAAGTTTGTGAATGCACCGTCTGAACCTTATGATCAGTTCTGAATGATCAGGGCTTACAATGGCAGGGTTGCAGTTTGACCTCTCCTGCTTTGCTATACAAGATCACTGTGATATAAAAACTGTTACTTATACAGTTTTGTGAAGATGGAGGAGAGGAAGTGAACACAAACAAGCAGTCAGAAGTTTGTTGCACAGCAATCTGGCCCACGGGTTTGCTCTGATGGTTTGCAGACCTTTTGCTTCCGCTGGAGTCCGCCTCTGCCTGCGATCACGGTCTTTGGAGGGGATCTGTGTCTTTTTCTCTGTGTTCCTCCCCATTTGGCAATTAGGACACACCAAGTACAGCAGAGGTGGTGGGGAGGACGTTCCACTTCCAAATTGGGCTGCTCTAGTTGGATGCCGATCCCAACTGCATGGGGCAATGCTATACCCCAGCACAGGGCAAGCAGATGGTGGGCTGCAAGCTGGGAAGATCTCAGTGCAGGGAAGAGTCACTCTCTGCTGGAGACCATGAAGAGCCCAAGCCACAAGGAGAGAGGTGCTCCTCTGCTGGAGGGCCCAGGGCTCAGTTGGGGAGGAAGCAGCATCTTGTGTTCGCAGAGCCCATTGGTGCAAACCTCCCATCCATCTTACGTTTAGCTGAATGTTGTTATGATTCTCACGTAAAGGGAAGACTAATGGATTTCTTCCTTGAGGCAATTAAAAAGTGATTTGTCACCCGCCAAGATGTATGGCTCAGTATCGGCAGATATTACTCTGCTGTGCCACTGACTGAGGCAGGGAGGGGGAGGCAAGGAGGGAGAAGGCACACATTAAGGGGTGACAGGAAAGTTCAGCTTGTTCCTGATGAGGAGGAAGGGCTTCTCTCCTCACCTCGGAGCACCAACAGAGATGGATAAAAACAGATGGACTCTCGGCAGGGGGAGAGCCACAAAACGGAAAGAAGTCCAGCAACTTGTCGGTTTGCATGCCTGTCCTGTCCTTGAGCTGGGGTCGCAGGTCTCCTTCGGCTAGCAGGCCTGTATGAACCCCTGTCGGGATTTTCTGGGCAAGAAACCAACACCCTCCAGCCCTGTGCGTAGCTGCCATGAGGTAAATCATCGTAGTGGGCCTTGGAGCACCTTCCTGGGCAGCAAAGGGTTGCCGGTGACCTGGCTCCACTCACTCTGTCCTCAACAGGAAGAGCTATGAAGGCTTCCTGTTCAGGCTGGGATTCTGCCAGTATGATTATGATTTCTTCTCCCTTATGAAGAAAGACTGCAGCGTTTGGGGCTCTTTAGTCTAGAAAAAAGGCGCCTGAGGGGGGACATGATTGAGACATACAAAATTATGCACGGAAGGGATAGAGTCGATAGAGGGACGTTCTTTTCCCTCTCTCAAAACACCAGAACCAGGGGGCATCCGCTAAAACTGAGGGTTGGGAGAGTTAAAACAGATAAAAGGAAGTACTGTTTTACCCAGCGGGTAGTTAATCTGTGGAACTCTTTGCCACAGGAGGTGGTGATGGCATCTGGTCTAGATGCCTTTAAGAGGGGATTGGATGGATTTCTGGAAGAAAAGTCCATCGTGGGCTATAGGCAATGATGGATTGTGCAACCTCCTTACAAAGGTGGTGGGCTACTTCAGAGTACCAGGTGCAAGGGAGTGGCAACAAGATGCAAGCACCTGGTGGGCCGCTGTGAGATATAGAAAACTGGACTAGATGGGCCTTTGGCCTGATCCAGCAGGGCTCTTCTTATGTTCTTATGTTCTTATGATGATAGTCTCTTGCCTCTGTCCCTTACGCCTGGAGAGCCTCCTGGGCACCTGTGTGAGGCCACTTTCCTTCCTTCTTCCCTAACACCAACCTTTCTGGGAAGCCCTCAGTACTAGACCTTAAGCCTCAACCATAAACAAGCGTATGGACGTGAAACCAAAACCTTACAAATTCTTTCCCAGCACACCTGTGCCTCCCCCTTCCCTGCCTCTTTCTCTGTTGCTTCTAGGATTGTTCGCTCTAGCTGAAGCTATTCCTGAAGATTTATTTTCCAACCTGACATTATGTTGAACATTCCTGGGGACATTCCAGTCAGGGCAGGCCTCCGGTCCTCTACTATGTGCAAACTGCCATAAAACATCGGTGGTGGAATAATCACCATAAATGAGAGTGCAATCCTAACCTGGAGTTAGGGCAGCACAGTGAGGCCAGCCCGGTTTGGCCAACACAAGGACCACCATAAAGTATGTTTGGATCACTCTCAGAGTCAGGGAGGATGGCGCATGTCTGTGGGCTGGCCTCTCTGACACCAAGAGTGGTCCAAACGTGCTTTATGGTGTCCCTTGTGCCAGCCAAACTTTGCTGGCCTAACTGTGCCGGCCTAACTTCAGGTTCGGATTGCACCCTATGTCAGAACTAGCCAGAGCCAGTTTAGTGCCATTTTGTTCCCTGGCTTCACCTCCTCAGCTCTGACTCTGGTGTGCCTTGACAGGAAACCTGCCTGTGAGTTTTCTTGAAACTTACATTACATTCCTTGTAATTCCCTGATGGTTTGCTTGAAGCAAGAAAAGCCCAATTTTGCATTGCTCCTCTGAGCTGCAGTGGCGTCCCTGCGGATGTGGCACACTGACCTGATCTCCCTTGCTGAGAACCCTGACCAGCCTCCTTGTCCCTTTTCTTGCCGTACCTTAAATGTTTTGCACTGAGCAAGAGAAACCAAAATCTCATCACATGCATTGGTTGAATTTCACTGGCAGCCTCGGGAAGTGCAAACTGAGATATTAACCTGAGTTGTGGAGGCTTCTCTTCTCATGAAGGAGACAGAACAAACAGGCCAGGAGAGAAGAAGGGAAGGAGGGAACAGTTCTTCTTGGCAAGTCCATTTCCTATGGGGTGGATCTGGAGTATTTAGACCACAGAAGATCAACCTACCCGGGGGCAGGCGTTCACCTGGCCGCCTCTTGGTCATGCTCACTCTCAAGGGCAAAGGCTTTTTTGCATGGGGGGGATTTCATCAAGTTCACCCTCAACCTGCAGGTTGAAGTGGTACAGTCTAGACACTGTTGACAGATTATATATTACTCACAGGGCTTAGGGTGGTTGTGTTCATTTTCGGTCTGGTTGGCTGGTTGATCTTGAGTTTGTTACGGATAAGCTCTCTTAATAATGACTTGGTTGGACATTTCTGGCCAATGGAAAACTTTGGAAACAGCATCCAATGCTGAACTGAGATGCTCAATTTGGAATGGTGGGTGTGAGGCACCCTGGCAGCCCACTCTCTGCCAACCCCTATCAAGGAAGGGAGGGAGGGAGGGGTTTGCCCACACACTTAGTCTCCTCCTTTCTCCTTCTGGGTTTTCCTCTGAGGGAACCCTCCAGACAGTCATCATTATGGGTCCTGCTGGCCTCTCTCCCTCTATCGTGCAGCAAATTTGGATCTTGTGCGAGACCAGTGGAAGCCTCCTGCTGCTGCTGCCCTTGTGTCAGAGGTGCCCAAGATGCCCTGATAGAGACAGCTAGGCCCATCACTAGGGACAGCGCTCTGTTCTCACCCCTCCAGATGGCACAAAGGGGTGCAAGAAGTCCTGAAACATTTCTGGGACCATCCTGTGATGTATCTTGATGCTATTTCTTTAGTGTTTTTTTTTAATGAATTGGATTAATTCACAGAGGAAGACAGTGCTCTCAGCAGCTAAAAGGCTTGATAATTCCCACCAAGGCAGGCAGCGGCACATCTCTGGGAATGCAAACCTCCCTCCAAACCTTAAGGCAGCTGTGGCCTCTCATGTATGGCTTATGGGGGATATTTTAGACATCTGGCCAGCTGTGGTTGGACACAAGTTCCTGGGCTTGATGCTGCTTTGGTTTATATCCAGCCGGGCAGTCCTTTTTGGAGGTTCTCAAGCAGATTTGTGAAAAGGAGGGCTTGCTTACAGAGGCAGATCTAAGGGAGGGCAAAGCTCTAAGTTTTGCAAGAAGCCTTACCTTGCAGTGGAAATCACTTCTCTCCTGCACCGTTTTAGCTACTCCTTACAGGGAACAGCAACATCTTGGCGTTGCTTACAGGCTACAGCAGCAAGGGAGAGGAGGGATTTACATGATAGGGTGAGGCTTCTTGCAACACTTAGAGCTTTGCCCTCCCTGTAGATCCGCCTCTGCTTGCTTACAAGTATAAAGCAAAACCCCAGAAACCAGTTGTGACAGCAGAAATTGAACCATGTCATGACTAGCCCAGAGAACAGCTTCCTCTGGCGCAGGGAGAACCCCCACAGAATCATCATCAAGTCACTTCTTGCCAAGCCCTGGATTTCTTCTGAAACCCTGGACGATGGCAGAAGCACAGCCTCTGAACGTGTTCACTTTGGATAGATTCTCATGGCAAGATCGAGGCCTCTCCCTAGTCCCCTTGCCAAGGAGCCAGCTGCAATGGGGGTGGGCCATGGCAGACTTTGGTGGTGGGGATCGGTAGGTGGCTCACCCCCAGCCTGCACAAACCTTCCTCCCCAGTTGTGAGCAGGCGCTGCCCTTTTGCGGATCAAAAGGGGCCTCGTTAACGCACAGGGTAACCTTCCATTTCAGAAATCCTTTGATCCCCTGAAGGCTCCCAGCTCATCAAACTTTAAAGGGCTGGCGTTATTTCTGAGCACACAACAATACCAAAGTTCAAGGCATGTCTTTTTCATCTCTCTGTTTAAAAAAAAAACCCCTAGGAACTTCACATTCAGGAGAGAGCAGGAAGCCGTCTCCGGGTTTTGCCTGCTAATGGTTCACGCAGAAAGTTTCTTTTTTTCCCAGGGAAACTCCCTGCCTCAAATTTTTTGGTCTGCTGGTGATCTTCTGGTGACCTTGCAAGCTCCAACATCCCGTATCACAGCTTCCAGGAAAATCCCCCCACCCGGAGTGGTGGAGAAGCAGATGAAATGCCCTCCTCCTTTCACTTTCTTATAGGGCAGTGGTATTCAAACGTTTTAGACCGGGACCCACTTGTTAGAATGGTACACGTGTCAGGACCCACCGGAAGTGATGTCATTAACCTGGAAGTAAGGTTGTGACAGGAAGTGACATCCTCAAGCAGGAAGTGCTGTCATTGTAATATAAGAAAATAACTCTCCTGAAATGCAAATTGGCATTCTTGGACTGCAGCAATTGTACAACCATGAAATATCCCTGACAGAAAGCAAGATTAGGACAAAAAATGATGTAAAAGCAGTGAACTAAAAACTTTTTTTTTTTAAATCCTCACTTCAGAATTCAAACTGTTAACACTCACAAAAGGAATGCAACAACAGTAAGGTCTGCAGTTTCCAAGATGGCTGCTCCCAACTTTCCGTGACCCACCAAGTGGGCCCCGACCCACAGTTTAAATAACACTGTTATAGGGAATTTGTCTGAGGTTTTTATTTTAAAAGAACTGTATCTCCACATCATGAAAGAGCAAACCCTTTGCTGACAGAAAGGGATGCTGTGGAAATCACTTGTTATTCAGAGGGACTTGCTGAAGGTCTCCCTCTTTTATTGTCACCACCCACTCCCAGGCAGAATCCTCCTTTTCTGGTTTGATGATGTTCCCCTTCAATATCATCCAGATTCCCTCGACTGCCAGAGCCCAAGGCTGCTTCCATGCTGTGCTTTCTTAGGGTGCTCACAGATAACTCCTGACCCCGAAGTCCTGTCCATGGAGCACTTACTCCCTTGCCTGCCCATGAACAAGTGCAGGACACTGCCTGGATCCTCCCTTGGGTTGTGTCAAGGGACAAGGACTTGCAGTGACTTCTGCTGTCCAGGTCACTGCTCTGTCCGTGTCATATTGCCTGGGTTCCCCTGGACCTACTTGGAGACACCAGAGGTTAAACCTGGGACCTCCCCAGGTAGCACAAGGGCCGGATCTAGGAACAGCAGGTCCCAATGCAGGGCATCCCTGTGGGGCCCCCTCCCTGCAGGGCCCCTACTCATCAGAACAGCGCTTGTGGTGCCATGCACAAAACATGGCACCTGGTGATGACATCACTGCCAACTGCTTCCAGGAGGCCCATTTTGGACTGCTCAGAGGCAGGGTCAGGTGGGAGGGCCCAAGGCAAAGTGGCTGTGCTTACCCCACTGACTTACAGCCAATAGAGATCCCAGCTGTGGCAGTGGGCGATATGCTTGCTGTGTGTTGCAGGGCCCACCAAAGAGTATGGCCCTATATGATGACATTGGTCACATTGGCTTAAGGCTGGCCCTGGGTAGCACAGACACTTTGTTCCTCCCAATGTCCTTTGTGAGACAACAACTTTCTGGAACTTCCCTCCTATCAGAATTCAACTGAATTCTGCTTCTGGTTTTTTTTTTTTTTTTTTTTTTTGCTGAGGGTGGTAAATGTTTCATTGTGCATCTGGTGCCTTCCCTTTCTAGCATCTCTCACTTGCAGTCACTTGGGAATCCGCTGCTGCTTCGCTATCTTCTCAATGCCTGAATTACTGCCTACCTACTAGGTCGCTTTGATCAACCCTCCCTCCCCCATACATGGACCCAGTGTAAGAAGCTACGTCATAAACATTTAAAACACATACCTAAGACACGTTATTTGGCAGTCAGGGAAGAAAGACACAACATTGGAAGGATGACTGTGTGCACTGTGGGCGCAATCCTAACCTGGTGTTAGGCCGGCACAGTTAGACCAGCACAAGGGACACTGTAAAGTATGTTTGGACCACTCTTGGAGTCAGAGAGGCCAGTCCTCAGACGTGTGCCATTCTCCCTGACTCCGAGAATGGTCCAAACATGCTTTACGGTGGCCCTTGTGCCAGCCAAACATTGCTGATCTAACTGGGGAGGTTAACTCCAGGTTAGAATTGCTCCCTGAGTTCCCAACTCCCATGCATTGGCTCCAGAACCAGAGTCCAGACATGCATGTGCCAGTAAGACTAGCTTGGGCCAGTCAATCCCAACTTTTACTTCCAACTTGCTCTGACTTCCAGAGGAATCCAGACCACTCTCCCCCCCCCGCCCCATCCTGCCCATCCCTCAAGTTTTCCCACATCATCACCGCACACCAATACTTGAGCTTGGATGGAAAATGATTTGTAAGAAATATCTCTAATTCACAGGTCTGTTCTTCACCAAGTATTGTTTTCCTGAACAAGAGACATTTATTAAGATTAATGCCAGGAAAAATCAGATTCTTCTTTTCTCTGATTTCCCCGAGGTCCTTCCTGCACTTCCCAGTGTATTGATGGAACACACGGCCTGCAGGAAACTCACAGTTTCTCATATAATAGATATGTGTTATATATAATGTACTAGCTGAGGGCCTGTTGGCATGACGAGCAATGAGCGCTGCCCACCCTCCCTCCTGACGGCCCCATGTGCCACTCCTCCAGCATTTAGGTCAATTTATGCACCAATTGTAAACCTAAAGTATCTGGACACAATCTCGCTCTCTTGCAATCTCCCCCTGGACCACAGATCTCTCTTTGCTCATTCCCATTCAGGCTCCGACGGTGCTACTGACTCCAACCTTGGGCCTCTATTATTTTTGCAAGTGAGTCAATGTAGAGCACATAGTAGATTTCCCTTCCTCTGGAATTAAGAATGGCTTCCTCTTTGGAGACTTTTCGGTGGGGCCTTAAGACCTTTTTATTTTAGTAAGCTTTTAACTAAGAATGTGGGCTGGTGTTATTTATTGAGGTGTATTTTAATATTGGGGTTCAGGGTGTTTGACTGAGGGTGCAATCCTAACCTGGAGTTAGGCTGGCACAGTTAGGCTGGCAAAGTTTGGCCAGCACAAGGGACACCGTAAAGTGTGTTCGGACCACTCTCAGAGTCAGAGAGGCCAGCACGCAGATATGCGCCATCCTCCCTGATTCCGATAGTGATCTAAACATGCTTTTCAGTGGCCTTGGTGTTGGCTACCAGCCCTCTGCTGGCCTAACTGTGCCAGCCTAACTCCAGGTTAGGATTGCGCCCTCAATGTTTGTTTTTTAAACACTTTTAAAGTACTGTTTTAAATGGAATTGTATTTGTTTTATGTTTTTTTTTTAATTGTTATCCCCCTTGTTAGTGAGTGAAGGTGTACCAACTGTCTTGATGTTCATGGCAACTGTGGTGAAAATCTTCCTTGCTGTAGCTAGGAGTTTTCTTTTTGTTGTCCGAGGCATCCTATAGCCTGACCATTCAGAGACTGTACAGAGCCTGGGTTCAAAGTTTCCAATCCTAGAAGGAACAAAAGGGATCAGCCCCCTGCAGATCAGCCCAAATCTTTTCAAGCAGTGATGTCATGCAGGGGGTACGCGGGGGTACGCGAGTACCGGTTTCTAGGATTATGGCTGGCCCCGCCCATTCGCCCGCCCACTCGTCGACTCCGCCCCCTGCAACGTTTGAATTTCCTGCATGTTTGAGTTGCCTGAACGTTCTCAGAGCCAGGCAGGCAGGCAGGCAGCGAGCGGAGCCTTGCCTTGCCTTGCTACTGAAAAATGAGCTGCTCTGGGGTTTTGGAACAGTTGGGTCACTTTAACATGATGCCAGGCCTCCTTAACATGTTCTGGGGGTGCTGTGCAACTGTTGGGTCAGTTTAAAATTGTCTGAGGCCTCAAAAAGGGCTTTTTTCATGTCCCTTCCTGCCACAACCTCACTTCCGGCTTATGACGTCACTTCTGGTGGGCGGGTCCCAACACATGCCAATCAAAAGTGAGTACCTGTTCTTAAATCATTTAGATGACACCACTGTTTTCAAGCCATGTTGTTTGTCAAACCCAGAGACCAGCTGCCCCACAAAAGCTGCCTGCGGTGCATTTTCACCTAAGGCAGACATGAGCAGGAAAGAACCCAGATGGCAAGACCAGCCTTTCTCCTTGTCCTGATAATGGGTTTTCTTTAAATGAATAAAGCATCCGCATAAAAAGGTTGGCCATTTCAAGATTGGGGTGGACGGGAGAGAAGGGGCACCGTGTACTGATGCGGCAGGTATTGGCTGCTCAGACAGGCAGCTGGCACAGACCCAACACTTTCCTCAGCATCAGGGCACCAGATGCTGATGGGACAGCAAACAAATTTGGCTTTATTCTTTTCCTGTGTTCTTCTCATTGTCTCAGCTCCACACAGAGACACTTGCTTCTTGACAAACAAAAGCCCAGTGTGAAAGGCAGTGGCACAGGGCTGTAATTTGTCTTCGCTATTGCATTTTGGAGGAAAGGCGAATCCGGCTTTGGCAGAAGCACCAAATCCCCAGTCTGTTATTTTGTTTATGATTAAGCTCTTGAGTGTGACGTTCCTTGCCACGCCCTGGGCCACAGTTTTTTTTGTTTTGTCTTAAGACAAAACAATAAAACGAGGAGGCTGGAGTGATGCATCGCGTATGTTGTGGGGCTGTTGCATTGCCTGGCAGCACTGAACAACTTAAGGCACTGCTGGGGATTACTTAGACCTTAATGGGATACCTAAAAATTATATCACTTCTTAATCACGTTGGAGGTTTTGCAGAACTTGCTTGACTCTGCACAGTGGCCTCACGACAGCCTGCGGTTGCTGGGCCCCCACCTGTCAGTGGGTCCAGTGGAATGATATGGGGGGGAGGGGTAGGCAGTACCTTTTTCAGACTGCTGCCACATGCAAGCATTTCTCACCTAAACAATCACAAGCAAGAATGAGCTGCATCAAAGGGGGAGTCCAGTTTCAGAGGGTAAAAACCTTCCTGCAAAGAGAACAGAAACTGATGTTGTTCACCAAATAAGAACATTTCAGTCCTGGCTCTCTTCTAGGAAGTAGGAAAAACTTCTTTGCAGGAAGTTGATCCAGTGGCGTTCCTTGGGTAAGGGGTGGGGCTAGATTTTGCAAGAGCCTGAGAAGGAGCTTTGCTCGTTGAGCCACAAATGGCTCTGAAGGTGAGAGGGAGGGGCTGCTTTACACAGGAGCTCAGGCTCCTGCAAAACTTAGCGTTTTGACTCCTTCTAGGAATGCCACTTGGTTGGCCCTTTCTGTTGTCTGAGGACCGTCCCCTTTTCCTTCTGGCTGAGCAGGTTCATTCTTCCCTGTGGTTCAGGTGACCTGGTCTGATGCACGAAATGCCCCACCAGCGGAAGCTGGAGGCACAAGTGTTCCTCAAAGAGGTACACCTTGCTCAGAAAGCATCCACTGGGTTACACTGCAAAAGCAACCCAGAATCTACTCCCATCTGCCATCCTGGAGTGACATCTAATAATTCTCCATTTTTCAACTCTGGGTTTGAGTTATCACCGCCAAAGCGATTCTCCTGAGCATAGAGGGGAGAGCAGATTAAAAAATGATCCTATTAGCTTCCTATACCTCTCCCCCGCTCCTGCTGAGTCTATCCTGGACTCTACAGAAAAAGAAAAAGGACTAAGGCCAATGAATGCTGACAGCTGGGTGTTAGGAACGATGATGGTCTTGCTCACGAGAAGGCTACAGGCTGACACTGAATATTTGCACCTCAAGCCTCTGTCCGGAGGACACGATGAATTTCCCTCAATTGGTCAACAAGGCTGGCTATGGAAAGCGATCCCCCCCTTGCCAGGGGTCTGAGATAGGACGGTATGGAAAACTATGCCTGCTTGTTCTGTGAGGTTCAGGAGACTGACGGAGAGACTCTGCACCAGCCAGATCACGAGAGCAAATCTCCCTCCTTAACCCACCCCTGCAGGCGTCATACGATGGCAGCTTCTGAGACCTGACCTGCTTAGCTCTTGTGTTGCTAAGATTATCATTGTAAAGAAAAACACAGGGACCCTACTGGATAGAGGAGGATCCTCCATTCTTGCTTTGCAATGTAGTGCAACAGCCTCTCTTAGAAAACAGACTTCTGCCACACTTTCCTATCCCTTCAATGAAAATGGCCAGTTGAGGTCTCTGACTTTGCTCTTACTTTAGTGATTGGGCCATTGCTGCCCCTTTTCATTTGAGAACAGCCCCCACAAGAGCAGACTGACAAGATTCCTCGCAGGAAACAGCCTCTTGGGTTGGGGAACGCCGCCAACCCATTTTCTCTTCCTTCCCACCCGACAAATGCCTGCTCTGCCTGAATAGATCATCACTCCTTCCCTGCCCATTTCCCCATTTCTGGCTGGGGCAGGCCAGCTTCAGACCCGCCTTCCTCCCCATGATTGGCCCCATACCTGCCATGACACAAACCTGAGCCAATGGCCTAATTGGCCAGGAAGCCTAAATGGACATTCTGCCCTTAAGGAGTCCTCTGGGAAAGGTAGCAGGGTTTCCTAGTGGCAGGAGCTGGAAACTACTCCGCTGGCAAAAATGCCATCCACCAGCGGCCTAATCTGGACATAGCTCAATTGACATCAGTGCTTAGGTGTTGACTGAGCCAACAGGGCTAGCAAAACAGCAGCAAAAAGACTTCCATTCGTGCAGAGCCTCCGTAAAGATACTGGGAGCATTTATTCACCTCCAACCTTTTCTTTTTTTCTGAGTTGCTCATTTTGCTTACTTCTTTGTCTCTCCATGTGTTACAAGTAAAACACACACACACACACACACACACACACACACACACACACACAGAGAGAGAGAGAGAGAGAGAGAGAGAGAGAGAGAGAGAGAGAGAGAGAGAGAGAGAGAG
>JAJKFI010000011.1:20406666-20418252 GCA_029204185.1 Lerista edwardsae
CACCGCACAGTTCTGCGTAGGAGCACCCTAAGATTTGATAACATGGAAGTCAGCAACAGTATCCCACTTGACAACTCCTGGGGAGAATGTACAGGGGTTCGGAACTGCAACATAGCTCACAGCATAAAAACCAACAGTGACAGCACTGACTGGTGATGAGTATGCAAAAGAGAGCATGCCCCTGAACTTTAGCGATGACCCAGGTGTTAGCCAACATGCACCCATACTACATAATTATGCCCTCCGTCTTTCTTCTGGAAGGGAGAATACAGTTGAGTCTGCAGAGAAAGGAAACCAGGCTGGAGAATGGATCAACAAATATTTTCATCTACCAACAATGCATCTGCATCAAAACAGACTCCCAGAAATTAAATGCTAAATCTAATTAGGGAGGATTGTCTTTGGAAAAGCTAAGCACTCTGAACAAAGGGAGCTGCCTGCTCTGTCAAGAAACGGGAAACAGCCAACTGGCAAATCCTGTGTCTTACAGCTTGGAGATGTGAATTTTGATGAGGCAGGGAGGCAGCCTTGGGTTCCCACAGAAAGCTGAGGTCTCCTGCATTGCAATTAGAGACAGGGCAGGAGAAGAGGAACCCCTGGCTTGGTGAGGAAGAGGGCTTGGTGGTGGTGTGTGGGGTGGACAAAGGGACTGTGCAGCTGGGGGAAAGGAGCATCAGTCATCATGCACAGGTGAGCAAGGGATCCAGGGTCTAGGGGGAAGGGGCAGAGGCACAGCTTCACAGTGCAGGACTGTGTCCTCAGCTCCCTTTGGCTGGTTGGCTCTTTTGAAGGGTCCTGGGCTATGGCAAGCTTGCCGTGGCTCCCGCAGTTGCCCAGTGCATTCAGGGATTATTTGTAAACTCATGTTTGGATTTTGATTTTGTCACTCCTGCAATTTCAGGGCAGCTAACATGGTAGTGAAATGCATGTCAGCATCGCAACAGCTCAGCAAAGCAGGACAGTTTAGAGTGGCCCATGGTCAGGCAGTGAGCTACAAAGGTGAGGAGCGAGATGAACCATTTCCAGCCATTTCCAAGGCTGCCTCTTCTGGACAACCAAGAAATATTTTGGAGACAGGCCTGAAGCTCAGGGCTGAGCAAACCAGCATGTGCAGAAAGCCCCGAACTGCAGTCCAGTCAACAGGGCCTTCTCTGTCAGAAGCCCTGGAGAGCCATTTCAGAAATGGAAGTCTGGCTTGGCAGAAGTGCAATTTCACCCACTTAGGACCAGCCATCACTTGACAAAGGGAGGAATCTCTTGCTAAATCCAGGAAGCAAATCGCACCTGCAGAGATGCGGGAATTTAAATTGCCCAAAGGAAAATCAAAAGCTATTCATTACATTCATAATTCCAACCACTTCCATTCATGGAAGGAGTCCTCACAGACCAGACTTTTAAGCGCGTGTAAAACTGTTCGGCTGCAAGAGATGTGGATGCCTTGGTCCTGCCTTTCCTGGAACAAACCACAACAGGGAACTGCTGTTTCAAGATAATTATCCTCCTTGCATTGCTATTGCAGTGGTGGACATAAGTGCCTGCAATATTGTCACAGGTATCTACTGGACAGTGCCCGTGATGTCATAGGCTAGACAATGAAAGGATTTCACTTTCTCCACCTCCATAGGGGCTCCATCCTTCCATTTTAAACTATTTTGCTAAGCTTTGCCAAAGATGGGAGCAGGATACTTCCACAATTCAGTTTAATTACTGTACCTCTTTTTAAAAGGGGCCTGATGCCCTTTCCTTAAGGCATCATCCAACCATTCAGCAGTGGGGCAGATGGAAAACAGTTGCTCCGTCACAAAAGCGCACACACGGCACGCATGCCTCCATTCCATTACCCATAAACAGGATCTACTGCCATTGTCTTGGACTGGAGATGAACCTCCCAGATAGGCCAAGGCTACAACTCCACAAACACTTACTTCCTGGGAGTAAGCACCATGGCACACAGGAGGCAAATACGTAATTTCAGAAAAAAAAATATGCACCAGATTGCTTTGCATCACATGATAATGACACTTTTGGAGCAGATCACCTAGACAAGCCATTCTACCACCGATCTGAAAAAGGGGATCCAGGGCAAGCCAGATAGGCCAGAACACCAGGGACAAAAGGGGTCACTGGCTCAAAGTGAGACTGGGTCATCTGGTGCAGGCATCACTGGGTAAAAAGGCTGGGCTTGTAAAAGTGTCAAATAGGCTTGTAACACTGGCTGTACCTTATCACATGGCCTGCCATTTCCCATCACCCCTCAATGCTTCATCTAGTTCTTTCACGGGCAGGCAAATCCTAGCAAAAGTCCTGCGATGGGATCCAGCCTGTGCAGCCTCCACTGGGACTAGAGGCTGCTGGAAGTGATCTCAGGTTAATGGGCCATTCATTTTCTTACCCTGAGTAAAGCCCTAGCAGCCTCTATGGAGCTATTCAGATCCATGCCAGCAATATTGCTAGTGCAAATCTGACTGGGGGGGGGGGTAGATGGAGGAGGGCAGGGAGGGGGGTGGGTCTCCCTTGCACTGGTGTTTGCAAGATGCTATCACCTCTTTTCTCTTCTTTGATGTACACCAACCATCCCCAGCAAAATGGCTGAAGGAGGTCCCAGAACACCTGGGGTAGGAAAAATAATTACCTCCTGCCGGCTGTCTGATCACTTCCCACCACCACTGCATGCAGTGAGTGCTCCATCAGCGTGGCTGCATTGAACCCAATGGTAGGGGAAAGGATTGGGCAGTAATTACATCTGTCGGAGCTGTGCAATTGCCCCCAGGAGAGGTGTGTTAGTGCTCCAGGGAACTCCATAGAATCGCAGAGCGTGGGAGCTGGAAAGGAGCCTGGGAGCCATCTAGCCCAACCCCCTGCACAGTGCAGGCAGCTGCTATAGTATCTCAGGCAGGGGCCACCCAGCCTCTGCTTCAAAGTTTCCCACAAGGCACAGCTCACAACTGCAGAAGGCAGGCTGTTCTGCTACTGGACAGCTCTTGCAGATGGGAAATCCGTCCTCAAAAAGGCAAAGGTTTCCCCATGACCAAATGGTCTAGTCGTGACCGACTGTAGGGGGCGGTGCTCATCTCAGTTTCTAAGCCTGTAGAGCCGGTGCTTGTCCAAGGGACAAGCTTCTGTGGTCATGTGGCCAGCATTATACGCCGTAGCGCATAGAACGCTGTTACCTTTTCTACTCGCATTTTTAGGTGCTTTCAAACTGCTAGGTTGGAAGGAATTGGGACAAGCAATGGGAGCTCACTCCGTTGCGTGGTCTTGAACTCCCAACCTTCCTGCTGGAAAGCTCAGCAGCAGCGGTTTAACTCGCAGCGCCACCATGTCCCTCAGAATCCTTCCTCAGGTCTAGCCTAAATTGACTTTCCTGTATCTCAACCCATTGGTTGTGGCCCTGCCTGGGTGAACCACCAAGAGCGCATCCTCCCCTTCTTCCACATGACAGCCCTTCAAATACTTAGGTATGTCTCCCCACCCCTGTCTTCTTTTCTCCAGGCTAAAGAGAAGAGACGATCCTTCTCTGTCTCAGCCCACCTTACTTTTGTGAGGATAAAGTGGAAATGCCACTCTTGAGCTCCTTGGAGTAAGGTCTGCACAGAGAGAGCAAAACATGGTTTTTAGGTTTTAGAGCAAAACATGGAGCTGAGTTTAGGAATTACATCTGATACTCTTTTCCAAGAGTGACCCACAACCAGGTCAGTAAGGTTGAGCTACAGCTACTGCCCTTTCCTCACCCAGTGGACTTGGCTTAACACAGGCTACCCCCTCTCAGCCCTACAACTGGACAAGATGCTGCTAAATTCTCTGAGAAGCAAACTGCAGGCTGGGGGAGAGAGATGCAGGCCATTTTCCTACTGCCTTTACCTAAATCCAGCCTCACTACAACTCCATCCAAGCTGTCTGCACTGGACGCCCCCCCCCTCTCTGTGCGCGTGCGTGCGTGTATGTACTGTATGTCTCTGAAACACCCCCCAGAAATGAGAGCATTCATGATGACCCTCCAGGGCAAGTGTCTGGAGCAGACCCTCCAGCAGACCAAAAGCCTCGAGCTCCTCTTTCCCCGGGCCCATTTGTCAGGCCTCCCCCACTGCTATGCCGCACTCTGAGCCCCCCGAATGGTGTCATTTTGTATTCCAAGCAGACGCAGCCACCAGAGGACAATAAATCAAAATTTATTACGCATTCCCCACTAAAACCTGGCAAATTTATTTCAATTTCTCAACAGGCTTCACAACTTAATATAAATCAGGGACACTTGGTGTCTTGTCAGCTCTACACTGCCCAGTGGCTCTTGAGCCGCTTTCTTCCTTGCGGGTTTGTGCTCCCACCGCTGCTAAAGCCAGCCCAGCAACCTCTAGGAGGACCTTCAGGACTGGGAGGAGATGGGGCCAAACGTAACGCGGGGGAAGGGGTGGGCATCAGGGCTAGGTGCACCCACCTTCGACAAGCTCTTCTGTTTCCAGCTCAGGGTCCCACCAACCTCTCCCAAAGATGATGATGATGATGATGATGATGATGATGATGATGATGATGATGATGATGATAATAATAATAATAATAATAATAATACTTGGATTTATATACCGCCTTTCTTAGGTCACCAGATTTCTCTAATGACTATAACTCAAGGCGGTTTACATGGGCAGACTTTATTCAGAAACCCAAAGGTTTTTACAATTTATACAGAAATGTTCTATCTTTCAAGAACTACATACATACAGATGGATCTTTCTGGATTTAGTCCTTCTTTCTGGCCACCCGTTTGTCTTCTTGCTGGCTGATAAACAGCTTCCCTGCTCCCACCAGAGAAGCGGCTGAACTTCGGCACAACTCCCCCTCACACAAGGCAGCCGAAGCTCAGCTGTTAATCAGCCGCAATTAACAAGGTCTGCCGCTCACAGAGACTTCCGGCTGTCCCGAACTGGCGACCTTCAGATCTTCAGCTCTTATCTTCAGGCAAACGGAGGCATTAACCCTCTCGACTAAATCTTCTAGATCAGCACACCTTGGCTGGAAAGGCGGCAGTGCAGTGGACAAGAGCAGCAGCTGAGGATCTTAGCATTCCTGCCTGACCTACTAAGAAAGACCCAACCGGCTGCAAGGTACAGGAACCTGTCTCACATGCCCCCACCTGGAGCAAGTGCCCTGCTTCTTGCGGCTCCCCGGACCAGGGGCTAGCTGCAAGTCCCGGGAACACCCTCTCCCCTGGCTCAAGCCCTCGAGAGGTCCCTGGCACGGGGAGGGAGCCTAAGCAGGGCACGTGGCTACATCGCTCTGGACAGAAGTCCAGGGCAGAAGGAACCATTGCTTCTTCATAAACCCGTTAACAAGCTAAGAGTTCGTTTCCGGTGAGAAAGAATGTACTAAAAGCGGAAAATACTCCAGAGGTGGAATCCTTAAAAAGATGATTCTGCTGAGCTATAGTGCCACATCAAAATTTTATTGGATGCATTTCTGCTAAGAACCGGCGCCCTAAAACCAGTCAGCACTCTGGTGGAAGGGAATAAATTCAGCACACCAGCTTCTCGGGAGTGCAGCACAAGGGTAAAAAGGGCACTCCTGTCTGGTAGATTCCCTACTCCCCCTCATCCCGATACAAAGACCAGGATGTTCAAAACTATCGCACACACTACACATCATCCACTGAGGGAATCTGCTCCCATAGAGTGCTGAGATGGTCACAGGCTTTGATGGTTTTCATTCACAATTGGCAACAGCAGCTGATCCACTGGTGTTGGCAATTAAATAAGAACTTCATGTTGGGTACCAAATGCTGGGAAACAGGAGCAGGCAAAGACTGCAGGGGGTGGGTGGGGGTGTTTCAGGGCACTTGGCTGGCCACTTTTTGGAGCTTTGGTCTGAGCTGGCAGGCAGTCTTGACACCACCCACTTTGGGACCTTCACTCAATCATCCTGCTAGAGGTAGCCCAACTCCACACGCCAGACGCAAGAGAGTGGCTAGAGGATATTTGCTGCAGAGAAGACTCCTGAGCCACAAAGCAGACACATCTTTGCTTCAGAGTCCCCTCTGATGAAGACCGGGACAGTGACACTCTGGAGAGCTGGGCAAGGGGTGCTGGACCCAAAGGGAGCTGAATTCTGTGCATGCCCCAAGTGACGCCTGAGCCTTCCAAGCATCAACCGCTTACAGAGGCTCCAATGAAGAATCAGGCGGACAACTCGCGTGAAATCAGTTCACTCACAAGGGAGGGGGGTGTCAATCTGCTGCAGGCACATTCAGGGCACAATCCTGTATAGGATGTAGCAATGGCGCAACATCACTAGCGCTGACGTGCGGGCGCCAACTGGCACCCCTGCGTTGGCGCTAGAGCTCTCAGGCCAACACGAGCAGCAGCGTCAGCCTGAGAGCGCTGGCAGAGAGCCGTCCTTGCGCCAGCTGAACTCAGCTGGCGCAAGGGCAGTTTTGGGAAGAGGGCGGAACTGGGTGGGGATGGGCAGTCCGGTCCAGGGAGGGGGATTGGGATGCAGGCGTTAGGCAGTATCCAAGGCTTCATCCCGGGGCCGCGTGGTGTCCTCAGAGTGAAGGGCCCTTACCCCAGGGAGGTTCCAGTGGCCTCCTAACCTGTGCTGGATATAGTGCAGGCCCGCTGGCATGCCTGTTCTGGCACAACTTATGATTGCACCCTCATGCTTGGTTTGATTCTGCCATCAAACTTTTCAGAAAGGGTGTGTGTGTGTCAATATTTCAGGTGCCCTCGGCAGACCTCCTGCAACATTTCTCCATCTTGGGAGGAGCCTCACTTGCACCACAACTGCTGCACATCTGGGCCGGGCAAAGCCTTCACCTGGTGGCTCTGGGAAGACTCTGCCTTGAGTGACGCTCCATGAGCAGCAGAACAGTGCCTGCCCTTTCTCCTCCAGGGAGGCTGTAACGGCCAGCGTTAGGCCTAGCTGCTGCCTCCCAGGTCATGTTATGATTTAAGCTCCTGTCTCATGTCTCACAGAGGTGGGGGAGCTGCCTGCCTGTCCACTGGGCATTTCCCGTGAGAAGCAAGAGAAGATGGACTCAAACCAAGGACTCTGGCCACTGTCCTTTGGTGATGTTATGAGTATGGGGCGATAAGACATTGTCCACCTCAAAGCCCTGAATTATATTTGTTTTATGTGTACCCATTAAGCTCGGTACCCTCCACCCTAATGAGGGAACATCTTCTGTCGACCTCCTCATTGGCATGTGTCCATCCCATTATCTTTGCACATGACTGATAAGGTGCCCCTTATCTGTTGCAGGTATGATGCAGCAGAATGATGGGAACATCTCCCACTTGTTGAGATAAAAGGTCTTTTAATGATGTGAGCCAAGTAGTAATTTGTCATATATCATTGCGCTGTCAAATACTTTGTTTTGCCAATTAGCCATGATGTCTTGATAAGCAAGCACCTAGCCTATATAAGTTTGCTGTAACTTAATTGAGGCGCGATGTCACTTTGGATGCCAGTATGCCGCAGTGTCACTCCAAGCCACCTGATAACACTTTGTAAGTTTTGCTTTGCTCGCTGATATGAGCTTTGTTGTAGACTTGGGAGAAATAAAATGCCTTTGCATCCTTACTCTGAACTAAGTGTATTCCTTCCTCTGATATCCAAAAACAACTCCCGGCCCGTGGCTCATCTGCCCGGCTGGAACAGAGGCCTTATAAGTGCTCAGATCAGGCCCTGTCCTCACAGAGCTTGAAGAAAGTTTCTGCGCAGTCCCAGGAATTCACCGGAGGCCTCACTGTGAATTGGTGCAGTGTTTTTCAGACGGGTGCCCCAAATCCCACTCCAGTGCATTGGTGGGAGGAAGCAATCTGCGTCGGTGACCTTGAACGATGTTGCATTCATTTTTCTTTCTGCATTCCTTTCCCTCCCCCTGCCCACCAAAGCTTTGTGTGTGATGGATTTAATGTTCAATAAAACTGAAAGAATAACAGCCGTTGAAACCCGAGCTATTTGTATGGGAGCCAAACACTGCTGGAAAAGTTCAGGGCTGTTTGCCGCACCTTGCCAAAGACGGATGGAGAGGCTCAGTCTGCCTTCCTCCGTGTCGAGGAAGAGGAAGACACTGCTGGCTTCACTTCGTGCATGTTCTGACTCCCAGCCTGACGGTCAGGGGCTCCTCCACCTGAAGCAGGAGGAGAGACAATGCGATGGAGCTGGATGTTGGACATCAGTTGCCGCACCTTCCTTGTGTGTTGCCATGACTAACAAGCTCTGCCACGTGCAAGGCTATGGAAGCCAAGGCCACTGCTTCTGCCACTCACCGTCAAGAGAGCCCCATCAAGAGGCTTGGGGTTCTCAGCCATTGGCAGATCTAACTTTGCTTCTCTGGAGAAGCCCAGCTGGTCACATTCCAGAGGAAAAGCACACATGGTGCGAAGGAAGTGAGGAGAGAAAAGTGTTTCTTTCATATCAATATTACAACTTGGGGGCAATGATAAGACACGTTGGGCAGTCAACTGAGGGCAGTTGTGGTCCTGGCCCATGCACTTCCCACGGCCAGGTCTGCAAACTTCCACCCCCACCTCCCAACTCACATCCACATGCTTCGCAGACCCGCCAAAGCCTTTCTGACTTCCGGTTTTTGGTGAAAACCAGAAGTAATGTTTAAAGGCCTTCTGACGCTAAGCAGGATCAGCCCTGGATTGGCCTTGGATGGGAGACCGGAAGTCACTGACAGAGCTTGTGGAGGAATGGGAGGAGTGTGGAGGAGTCAGCTGACAAAAGAACTGGCCAAGGTGGTGGACTGTGAAGGCTCAGAAGGTGCAAGAGTGCAGCCAGGATCATGACCACACATTGAAAGGGAAACATCTGAAGAAATTGAGGGTTCTGTGAATGTGGTACATAGAACAATAATTGTAAAAACCCCAATTGAAAAATGGGGTTTATGAACAGCCTGCCCCTGTAAACCGCCTTGAGTCCAGAGAAATCTGGAGAAAGGCAGTATTAAATAAATAATAAATAATAAGGCAGCAGCAAGCCTTTGGAGCGACTGTGGGGACTGTGGGTGGCTCGCCTGTCTCTGGGGATGTCTCTGGGTGGCGCCCAGGAACATGAGGCCCCCTGTTAGATCCGCCCCTGAATGAGGCCGGAGCAAGTCCCTCCTCACTTTTCAGAATTTAGGGCATTTGCTGACAGAAGAGTTGGTGGCAGCCACAGGGTTAAGAGGGGATGAGGCACATTCACGGAGGAGGCAATGGGGAGGCACATCAGTTACAGCACAATGCTCCAAGGGAGCATGCCACTGGATGGTAGGGAAAAACTGCAGGGGAGGTATCCTGCCTCCAAGCTCTCCTGGCCAGCTTTTTGAAGGCAGCCCATCTGTCTGCAGGATGCTGGACCTGGATTGTTAATAAGGATTGCAGAGGTTTGCAGTTGTTCCTTAGAAACAGGCTAATTTCCCCTGTGTGATTCCTCACTCCTCTTTCTGCCCATTTGTTTTCTTTTGATGGCAAAACTCTCTGGTTAGGCGCAGAACCACCACATCAAACAGCCCACAGGGCACAGGCACCGTCAAGTCCCATTGCGCCAGCTTCTCTTTTCACACCGTGCAGTGGAGACGACAGACTTTCATGTGCTTCAACAGCCCCGGTTTCTACTTTGTTGTCATCTGACAACTAGCGCCAATATTTGGCCCTCTTGTGGTGAAAATCCCCAAATTCCCCCTATTTCTTCCCAGGACCAGGAGAGTGGAATGGCACACACAAGCAGGGTAGGGGTTGTGCCCAGTTAGTCACACCAGAGTCTTTGCTTATTTCCCCCTTGCTTTTCAGCTTCCTGGCCAGCCTGATGTATGTTCAAGGGGCTCCGCAGCAAACTGAGAGGGAGGCTTTCCCAAGGCAGTCTCTCTCTCTCTCTCTCTCTCTCTCTCTCTCTCTCTCTCTCTCTGGGTTCTCCAGCTTTGGGCGGTGGCAGTGAATTACGGAAACTTTCCCTAGTTCAGTGGTCTTCTAAGTCCTACTCGGACTTTGAAGAAACTGCAAGTGTTTGCAGGGGCCGGAAGGAGGTGGGAAGGCGGACCCGGCGGCACTGCAGCGATCGCGGCACCGCGGGCATTTAGGGGCAAGTGCCCTACCTTTATGGGGTCCTTGGGGGGTGAAGAAGGGCTGGGGAGGCCCTCTGCTACCTCTGTGGGCCTCCCTGATGTTAAAAATAGCTCAGTTTCAAGTTTGGCGCTAAGTTCTTGCTTAGCGGACTTTGGCAGTAACGTCTGGGGCCACGCCCCTTAAGGGGAAATGCCCCCTTTCTTCTTCCTATGGTGGGTCACAACCCACCATTTGAAGAACCCTGCACTAGTTCATTCCCCGGAATACTGTGGATCAGAGAGCAAGTAGGCAGGTGCAGTTGTGACCTGCTGGGTACTATGCGCTGTTTTGCCCTCCCTCCCTAGCTCAGCACATTAAAGACACAAGTCCCTTTGCATAAGACAGCTGGTGAAGACCGATTGTACCTGCGTGGAGGATAAAATATCAAAAGGGAACCGCAATAAGGACCGTTAGAGCACATTGCTGTTTTCTCTTGAGCATATCCCAGATCTTGCTCCCCCCATCAAAATGTCCTTAATGTCCCACCCCCAGCATGAAATACACCCTCCCTACCTGGTGAGCTGCATTTGGCTCAGTGGGGCATTCAGTCAGGCCGGGGGGGGGGGGAAGAGGGAGGGAGCCCTGGCTCTGTGCAAGGAAGCTGCCTGCTGAAGGCCCGCCTCATCATGCTATCCCATAATTCTGCCACAGTACAACTGCTGCTTGGCTCTGTTTTCCTTTGGAATTGCAGGTGGCTACCTGGGAGCAAAACAGATGTCTACACCTGCAGAATATTAACGCCTTCTTGGAGAGTGTCCCCCCCCCCCAGCTCATTAAAACAGAGCAAGATTTCTTGTTTCCTGTCTTAATTTGGTGGAAGTGGAGGCACAGCAGAGAGGGAGACACGACACCATCAAGCCCGGCTCAGTGATACGACTGTCCAGGGGGCACACGCGGACCAGACACAAGGAGGGTTGCAGCGCTCTGCATGCAGAAGGCCCCCCACAAGCTCACTCCTTGGCAGCGTCTCCAGCTACGAAGCTCTGGGAAAGGCCTGGATCTTGGGGTGCCACTGCCAGCCTATGAAACAGCACAGAGCAACGAAGCAGCTTTCACTGTGTACAGTGAAAGACAGAGTGTTATACAGTGTTATACAGAGAGTTTCTTGGATACTCCCAGTTATTAGTGATTTAGAGTGGTGGTGGCCCCCCAACTTTGGAATACCCTCCCCTTCGAATTGAGAACTGCTCCTTCTTTTGTTAACATTTCGGCGGGGGCTGAAGACCTTTTTATTTCAAAAAGCTTTTAATTGTTGACAGGCTGGCTGGTTTTTACATTTTTATATCTTGATTACATCTTATGATCCACGGGGCTTGTTGTTTTTTAAATTTTTAAATTGTATTGTTTTAATATTGTTTTTAAATTGTTTTTTAATGTTAAATTCTGTTTTTATTGTGTCTTTTGTTGTAATGCCGCCTTGGGTGCCTTCGGGCAGAAAGGCGGGATATAAATCCAATTAATAATAATAATAATAATAATAATAATAATAATAATAATAATAATA
>JAJKFI010000011.1:20418262-20451926 GCA_029204185.1 Lerista edwardsae
TAATAATAATAATAATAATAATAATAATAATAATAATAATAATAATAATAATAGAGCTGCAGCTACGAGCTGTGAGTCAGGAACTCCTGGGTTCAAATCTGGCCTCAGTCATAGTTTCTCTCCCATATTCCCCCACCAATGTAGTACCACAATGGTATTCCTCACACACAATGATGGGAGTGAGGCCCACTGGGAGGTCCAAGAGCTGCAACCAGAGCAGCCATGACACCGACTTACAGAGCCCTACACAAGCAGGCCCTCGCCCCAGTGAACATGCATCTAGTGCTGGAAAGGGGGGTGCAGAAAGGGAAAGGCTCGGAAAGGGTCACGAGGGATGGCGTGGAGCGGATGGAGTTCCTTGGACATCAAGTTCATTTGGGTTGGCAGGAGAAGACAAGACTTCGGGCAAAGTCCCCGGGGCAGGGGGGAACTTGTAGGAAGAGAGAGGGAGAAGAAAATAAGGACACTGCCTTGTTTCTGCTTCCCTGTCAAGGGCAGGCTGGGAGCTGCAGCCAACTCCAACTCAGGGCCAGTGTCACGTCAGTATGCAACACCCGCGTTGTTCTGGGGAGGGCACCATGGCCAATGCCTTGACTGGGTCCAGCAAGCAACCGGCAGCTGTGTGGGCTTTCCTTGCCATTCCTCGGTGGATGTGAGAGCTGACGCTGCAAAACAAGTGGCGCTGGGGGGGAACAAGGACATTGAGGAGGATTAGGTAGGGTGCTGATGCCAGAGGAGCTGCTGAGAAGACCACCACATCGGCATGGTGGGGGTCCCTTGGAGGTGAGGCTGGGGCCGGAGAAGGCAGTCTCCAATCCTGTTCCATTAGACAGAGAACTGAGCTGAGTGCTGGAGGCCTGGCTCTGAGCATTTCCAGCAGACCCAGCCAATCCAAGGCCCCACATCAAACTGACGCCGCACCCTTCCTCCTCTTCCCACTCAGCCTCAGCACCACACAGTCCCAGCCTCAGGTCCAAGCTCGGGACCCCTTTGTCAGGCTCGCCAAGTGCCCTCCGGGTCACCCTATAGCCTCGCTGCGTATTCATGTGTGCTCATATTCCTCTCCTGAGGCAGGGAGGAGGAGTTGGTGTGACTGCAGGAGGCAAAGGCAGGACAGCAAAACCCCTTTCTGTGCCAAGACACGCCTGGTCTTTAGAGACTCCGCAGGGATCCGCTGGAGCCCTCGCTGTTTTTTGCCTTGCTACAAAGAGGAGGGGGAGGCTGGGGAGGTGATCCCATTACATTTGCTCTGCCCCTTTAAACCACCACAAATAAATATCTGCCCATCACTCTGCAAGCTTTGTACAGAAAATCACATGGGTCGTTTCTTTTAAAATGCCATTATCTGGCTTGAAAGCTGGAGATAAAAGGACAGCACAGAATTTCCCTGCTATTTGCCTAAACACTCTCTCTCTCTCTCTCTCTCTCTCTCTCTCTCTCTCTCTCTCTCTCATGCTTCAAAAACATCACCCTTTAAAAAGGTCTTGTCCCTTCCGGAGATCTGCTCTTTTCCCCCTCCCCCCAACACACTCATCTTTTAGCTCCTCTGCTTTCTAAAGTATCTAAAATTAATTACTTCATTTCCCCCCTCAAGGTATGTTCATTAATGAGCCAACCCCACCCCCAACCCGCCAACCCCAGCACCCAAGGAGACCTGGGAAGCATGTCAAGACTCAAAGAGGCTCTTGCAGACTTCCTGCCTTCTTAATGCGGCTTCCGTGTCTCCTCCAAGCAGTGATGGCTTTGCATGGATTTTAAAAGGAGCCCACAAGCAAACCGCAATGGGGTGCAGCCGGCTCCTCTGACTTCTCCCTCGACAGGCTGGCTGGCTGGCAGCCTCCCTGCTGACAGATGCACCTCCCTGCTTTGCTCACCCACTTGAAAAGGATGGTGCTGTGGAGGCCCACCTTGTGCACCTCCCAATCCCAGTCCTTCACCCCCAACTCAACAGAGGGTGATGTGACTGCTTCCCGGTTCTTTTTCTATGGTGTACTGGAGCAGAGTCAGCCGCAGTTAGGCCAGCAAAGTTTGGCCGGCACCAGGGCCACCGTAAAGCGCGTTTGGACCACTCTCAAGAGTCAGGGAGGATGGTGCGTGTCTGTGTGCTGGCCTCTCTGACTTGGGCAGCGCAATCCTAGTGTACCCGTTGCGCAGACGCTACGTCATAGCATCTACGCGAGGGGCAGAGTGTCGGCGCTAACGCTCTGAAGCCGACGCTGCGAGCACCGATGGAGAGCCTCCCTTGCACCAACCAAACACGGTCGGCGCAAGGGATTCTCTGCCCCGTCTCAAGACGGGGATTGGCGGGAGGGGGGAGGCAGGAGGTGGGACCTGGGCGGGCTTGGGAGGTGGCCATATGGCCACTTCCTAAGCCCATCAGTGAGGCCGATTGGCCCCAATTTGGGCTGCGCGGTCTCCTCGGATCTGCGCCCACTCTTTAGCGGGTGCAGATCTGAGGAGCCCATAGGGGAGGCTCCCTATGGTAAGGGAGCGGCATGTTCCCTTGCTGCAGGAGGCTCCAGCCTCCCCACATCCAGCACTGGATAGGGCACTGGCTGGCCAGCGCTCCTACCGCAGCTCTGGGTTGGATTGCGCCCTGAGAGTGGCCCAAACATACTTTACCGTGGCCCTTGTGCTGGCCAAACTTTGCTGGCTTAACTTGTGCCCGCCTACCTCCAGGACAGGACTGAGCTCTCCATTTCCTAATTCACATCGCCCCAAACGATCAGGTACTTTGCCCTGGCCCTGCACCCACAACATTCCCCTATAGTCCAATCATGAATGCAGCAACTTGCCAGATGGCAACTGCTGCTCAGTAAGGTCGGAGGATCCAGCTTTTTGGCAGAGCTGAACCCCCAACCGCCTCTCGCTGCAGAAGTGGGAGTGCTGGGAGTCAGGGCCTGCCATCTTTTCCACTGCGATGTGCAGGGAAGCCTTTGATTTATCCATTTGCTTTGCCACACCAGGGAGCAAGCCACTGCTGGTCTTCAGGCCCTGCTGTCAGCATGACGTCCCCGTTTCTCGAAAAGCAGGACACTTTTAACGAGAATCTCCCTGTTTCAGGCCAGGCCTGATTCCAGAGTCTATTTTAAGGCAGCGCTGATGTCCAAGGCTGGATTTATTTCCTGTGCCTGTCACTGGTGTGAGAGGCTGGCTAATGAACTCTGCCCGCAAGTGGCTGGCAGGCAGAGGCTGGCCCTCACCTTGTCACTCACACAGATTCATTCTCTGCCAAAGGCTCTGCCCATCACAGGACGGCATACTCCTGGTCACCCTCTCCCCCCCCCTCCATATTCAGCACAATCCTGCAGCACAGTTGTGTAGAAGCCCCAGGCGCTGTATGATGATGTCAGCACTCACCAGCAAGGCTGCTTTCCCGAATTCTGGAAGTGCCACTGTGCCCCAAAGACATCGCATGCAATCCAGAGCGCTGGTAGGGTCGGTTCTTTCTCTCCATGATGACTGCAGGTGGGAACTGCCTTCCTGGGCCAGGAGAAAGGCCAGGCTCCACTGTTGTCCTGTTGTCCTCCACTGCTAGCATTCAGTGGGTGATGCTTCAGCAAGTTGATTAACCTCCATGAGGAAACTTGCTGCCTGCACTGGGTGTGAAATCCACCAAAGAATGTCCACTATGCACCGTGCCATATCACTGACGGCCCAATCCAAAGCAGCGCCTAGCAAGGCTGGCACAGCAGAGCCATATCCTAAGCCCAGCAGGAGGCAGTAGCAGCATAGTGCAGGGCAAGGGGAGGTTTTCCCCTTGCACCCGGGTAAGCCCCAATGGGGCTGCTCAGATATGCGCCTGCAGATTTGCAGGCGCAGGTGCGCTTGCACAGTAGCAGCCTGGATCGGGGCCATATTGGCTTGGGACGGGGTTTGGATTTGGTGCAATGGCTGTTGGCCGTCACCGTCCCCATCACCACTCACCGCGCTGCCCCATTATGCCCCCGGCACGCCTGTGAAACGCCCTCTGCGAGGTCCTGCGCCAACCAAGCACTGCCAGCGCTCGACCGGTGCATGGCCGGTGCTGCTGATGAGCACAGTGGCGCCAGAGCTGCTGCTTGCGCTGGTCCAGCGCCAAACTCGCTGGCGAAGATGACGGCATGTTTGCTACAGCGCTGGACTGGCGCAAGTGCGCAATGCCGGTATAAGATTGCGCTCTGAGAAAGAGTTGCACCTCTGGAGATTTCTGGGGCATCCAAGGGGATGCTAAAGCAGCATCTGGGGTCTAAGGGGCATCAAAGTGGCTTTTTTGCTTAGTCCCCAAATGCGAAGGCTGTGTTGGAATTAGCACCCCCTGCTGTGTGCTTGCTTCTGCTCTCCCCCAAATACCTGCTCAATCCTTACATTCATAAACTGTTGGTAAGAAAGACTGTAACATCCCGGTGTTCTCCAAAGGGAACAGCCTGTAAAGGCAGTGGGCAGGGGGGGGAGGAAGACCATGGAAGATCACCCCATCCTTATTTTAACTACCCCCAAGAGGCAGCAGGGAGTGGCTCAACAAAAAAGCACACCATTTTGTAAGCCATTTTCTTGCAGTCTGAAGGTGGAGTCAATTTACCGTGCCCAATGTCTCAAAATAGCATTGCAATTCAATTTAAGCACCACCAAAAAAAACACAAAAAAACAGAGGGGTGGATCTTTGCAGTACAAGAACACAGTGGCTTGATTTTGCTTCCCACTGGGTTGTGCTTGGCTCAGTGAGACTTTGACTCTTGCAGTGAGGATCACTCATTCAAAGCACCAGAGAGGCTGGCGGGATGGCACCAAATGGAGCTGGTACCATAAAACTGGTGAGGAGGTGGGGGCGGAGAAGAAATGAGTAGAGCACTTGCAGTTTGGAATCAGGAAGTTTAGAGCATAAGCCTATGCATGCCTATTCAGAAGGAAGTCCCATTATAGTCAATGGGGCTTACTCCTACATAGGTGTGGATAGGATTGCAGCCACACACTTTCCAGTTTCAGGGCGCAATCCTAACATAGCGTTAGGCTGGCACAATTAAGCCAGCAAAGTTTGGCTGGCACAAGGGACACCACAAAGTATGTTTGGAACACTTTCAGAGTCAGAGAGGCCAGCACACAGATGTGCGCCATCCTCCCTGACTCCGAGAGTGGTCCAAACATGTTTGAAGGTAGCCCTTGTGCTGGCCAAACTTGTGACATGTCCCCACTGGCATGTCCCCAGAAGTGGCATGGTCATAAAAGAGGCTGCTGCTGGGACCTCAGGTCCTGCAGCAGTACTGTGATGCCCAGATGGAAAGATATTACCATTTCCCAGTTAGGGCCTGTGTTCCTAGTTAGGGCTCAGAAGCCCTGTAAGCCCAGGAAAACTATAAGTCCAGCAATCTGGTCTATTTGAAAGCGTTTCCACTTTCCTGAACACCAGCAGTGCACATTTCAGGGTGCAATCCTATGCAGTGCCAGAATGGCGAGGTCGACTTGGCAGCGCCATATCCGACGCCGCATAGGCGAGGCTGAAGCCCACCCCCCATTGCAAGGGAGCGTTTGCTCCCTTACTGTAGGGGAGGCTCCAGCCTCCCCTATGTGCTCCTCAGATCTGCGCCTGCTAAAGAGTGGGCGCAGATCCAAGGAGACCGCATGGTCCAAACTGGGGCCTCGGGCCTCGCAGATGGGCTTAGGATGTGGCCGTATGGCCACCTCCCAAGCCCGCCCACCTCCCCAGCCTTCCTCCCTCGACAGGTAGCGTTGGCTTCAGAGCTTTAGCGCCGCTGCAGGGGGGGCGCTCGCCCCCCCCACGTCAGCGCTAAGCACGTAGCATCAATGCAACAATGTTGTGTCAACCCTATGCACAATCTAGGATTGCGCTGCCTGATGTGTATCTACGAACGTGGATCTGTAGCTTTCACAACACAGTTCTGAATCACTGCTGCTCAGTACATGCCTATTTTATTGGGCTAATTACATATTTATCCCTCATTTAAAAGCTCAGTCAACACAGATCTCGACAATAGTTGAGCATTGCTGGCTTAATTAAAAAGCAACTCAAACTACCTCAACTCAAATGCAAGATGAGATTGATAGTGCAAGCCTACGAATGTCTAAGAAGTAAATCTCATAGACTTCAACGGTACTTACTTTCAGTGCAGGCCTTAGTGATGCATATGGTGCATTTGAACTAGCCCCATATCCACCACATCGAAACACTGAATGTGTTCCCGTTATTGCTGTATCCAGCTTGGGTCAATTGATGTGGGACAAGCTGAGGTCATCTCAGCGCAGCCTTTGGGAAAAAAATGGTTGGGGCCTCCCAGCCGCTTTAGAGAAAAGGCCATGTGCTTCTGAAGGAAGCTTGGTGGAATGGCCAATTTATCACCTCCCACGCAGGCCAGATTCCCGCCCCCAATTCCTGCGCCTGCTGCTATTTTGCACTGGGCTGGCTGAGCCAACAGCAAATGGCAGAGCCTCCGCGACTATAAAACGACAGATCTGCTTCTCTCATCCCCCTGAGTCAGATGCAAAAGTGCGAACAGTGCCTCGTTCCCACAAAGAGCCAGAAGCATTAAATCTGCTTTCGGGTTGTTGTTCTTTCCTAGCACGCATCGGCCATGCTCAGTGCTCTCCTTTTTATGGGTCTCTGATAATAAACTCCCGGCAATTAGGAACGGAGTTGCATCCCAGGGCAGATTGGAAAACGCATCTTTCTTCCCAACAGATGATTTAAGCGGAGGCTGGAGCACATGGCCTGTGACTTGGTTTTAGCTGCATTGATGTCAGTTTTCCTGTAAGCTCAGGGACTGAATTTTTGCATTTCTAGTGCATTTGTGTATTTATTTTTAAAGGCAGAGAGAGGATGGCAGATGTGACAAAAGCAGCACACATTTCAGTAAAAATGAAGCTGGGCTAGACATTTAATTTCTGCATTGTACAGCCGCCGCCTGCACACAAACAGACACACACACCCCAACCCAGAAGGAAGACAGTGATGCATAGGTTGGCCAGTTTTCAGAAGGGGGGCCAGAACTGCCACAAAACACCATCAAAGGTTAGCACAACACTTCCTTGGAGACCTTTCTTCTAAGGCTCTGGGTTGGAACAGCAGCAGAAGGTCAACACGCCCTTTCAGTGTGGTCCCTGTTTAATTCACCCTGGTAGAAAGAGTCCAATTTCTTTGGGGAAGGAGATGTGGCTAATTTAGGAAGGTGCAGAACTAGCAAGGCACAAGGAGCACTGGCTGCCACACCTTCAGACTGCCAGTGAAGCTGTTTCACTTTTGTGATGCTGGACCCACCCCTTTTCCTTGGTTCAGGGACACTTCGTAACCCCCAGTTGATGCTGGAGCAATGCAGAGCTTTCCCAGGTAAGCGAGAGCCCTTGCGTAAGAGTCACAGGTGTGCTCAGAGGTGAAAACGGTTGTGTCCCACTGACCACAGCTTGGCCGAGAAGGGGCTGAGTCAACGCAGACCTTGTGCCCCACATGGTTTCGGCAGTGAAAGAGAATGCCACTGCAGCCCTGGCAGCTGAGAGGGCCAGGAGGAGTCAGCACACCCTGCTCAGGATTCTACCAGCCTCAGGGGATGCTCCACCCAAAGTGTTGACATGGTTGGGAGATCCAATGTGATGACCAAAGTAGTTTGCCTATACTAGGCAGTGGGGCTTGAGCTCTGCTTAGGAGGAGGAATCATGAACCTGTATACTCCAGGAAGGGCCCCAGTGAAGTGATGCTGTACAAAACCTTTCACTTGTCGCCTGGATGTCACTAGATCCAATTTGGACCCAATCACGGCTTAAGACTCCTGCTGGGGATCGCTGCCCTGCCTTGCTGGAAACAGGATGACTAAGCATGCCCCCCCTGTCCTGATGGAAATGGGATGGGGGCTGCCCTGAGATCCAACATTTATGTAGGGCTCAGACTCATTGCTGCCCACCTGCACTTCCTCAGAGTTCTCAGCAGTTCCCTACCTGACCTCAGGCTTCAGCATTTCTCTCACCCACTGACCACCAGCAGCAGCCTCAGTGTCCAGCCTGCATGGGAGCCGACAAAGCCCCTGGCTGAGTCACCCTTGGCCGGGTTTTAACAAAAGCAGCCAATCTGTTCGTTTTCCCCCTGGTAGGTACAAAACTCAGGCAGTACAAAAGTGGCCCCGCATTCCGCCTCCGGTGCAGCCTCCCTGGATCCCGAAGATCAAAGCAAGCTACCAAAGATGCTGCTGCTGCAGCAAACGGGGCTTCAGCAGGACTCTGGCCTCTTCTCCCGCACAGGCTTGCGAGCAGGAACGAGACGTGTAATTTTCAGAGGCGGCGAATGAGTGTGTCAGAGAGAACAAGAGGAGCTGTCGCAGCAGGTGACACTCAACGCCCATCACGAGCACCGGCAGAGACAGTCGGCTGCCTGCCCTCCTCTCTTCCACCGCCGAGGCGTGATGGGCCGACGTGCCTCAGGCGGGTGCCGGAGCAAGTGAAAGAGAGAATGGCCGGCAGCAGCCAAGCGCCTTCACAGCAGTTGCGGAGCCTCTCCCTTGCACAGCCCTGACAGCTGCCACTAAGGGGAGGCCGGAAGGCAGAGGACTGATGCCGCCTCTCAGGCCCACTTCGGCAAGGGTTCCTTGCCACTTCCTTGGGGGAAGTTCCAAGGCAGCTCCCAGCACTGTATGGTCACTTAGGAAGGGCAGAAGCCAGGCCTGCCCAGAGGCCAAGGAGGCTGGGCTCATTAAACAGTGGTGTTCATAGAGGGGGGCAAAAGCTACGTTTTGCAGGAGCCTGAGCTCCTGTGTAAAGCAGTCCCTCCTCCTCACCTTCAGAGTCATCCGTGTCTTGGAGAGCTGGCTTGGAGGTTTTGCTCTCCAAGCCGCGAATGGCTCTGAAGGTGAGGAAGTGGGGCCACTTTACACAGGAGCTTGCAAAACGTAACGCCTTGCCCCCACTAGGAACGCTGCTGCTCCAAAGTTGAGGAAGGGGGTTCTGGGAGAGGTGCTTTGATCTTCAGGATCCAGGGAGGCAGAGTACTTTGAGAGAGAGTTTGAGATTGAGATTGAGAGAGAGAGAGAGCAATACGAAAAATCAAGACCCTCCAATGACACTGACTGTCTCTGTTGATAGAAGACGTAGTGGTGACCTATCTTAGGTGGACTTGAGAGGGTTCACAGAGGGAGAGAGGCACAGAGCGCAATCCTAACGTACAGTCTAGTAACGTATAGGCTGACACAATTAGGCCAGCAAAGTCTGGCCTGCACAAGGACCACCGTAAAACACGTTTGGACCACTCCAAGGTCAAGGAGTCAAGGAGGATGGTGCACATCTGTGTGCCAGACTCTCGGGCTCCGAGAGTGGTCCAAACATACTTTACAGTGTGCCTTGTGCCAGCCAAACTTTGCTGGCTTAACTGTGCCAGCCTACCTCCAGGTTAGGATTGTGCTCACAGACTACCAGGCAACAGATCCTTGATGCTCGCAGATGCTGATGTCAAGACCCCAGCCTTGAGACGCAACCAGGATTCCAACAGGGGGAGGAGGAACTAGCTTGGCCAGGGTGTTCAGCTGCAGCAGTGTCTGATTCAGCAAGCAGGCCTTTGGAGCAAGAGACCCCCAGCCCTACAGCTGCTCCCCCTGAATCTTGTTCCCCAGGCAGGCTGGTTCTCCCTAAACTAGGAGCTTCATACTCCCTGGGGTTTGCTTGCCACCTCAGACAAGGCACTGGGTAAGAGTTACTGGAGAGGTGGACGAATGCCAGACGCCAGGTCATGGGTCAACTCCTCTGGGATGTGCCATTCCTTGGGGAGGGGTGAAGCCTGGAAGCGGTGGCAAGACCTAAGGAAGTGCTCCAGGGCTCAGGTGAGATCCATACATTGCCAGAAGACATCGACTGCATGGGGGCTAACCAAATTTCTGCCACTCCACCCCCAGACATCCCAGTGTGATACCATTCATGGTCAGCTGAGGACAAACAAAACATGGACGAACAACACTTCCCAGAACTACTTGTTCTGGGACACTCAGAATTCCATGGCTGGCTACCTTGGAGATGGACAGCCAGGCTAAATGGGCCTGAGCCAGCAAGAGCTTAGAGCTGGAGCCATTCCCCTCCTGTTATCCCAAATGCAGGGTTTGGTTTAGAGGTAGGAGCAGGGCTGCTGGATCTCCTTCTGGGGGACTGGGGTAAGGGGAGGAATTGGAAAAAGACAAGCCTGCATCCTTTCTTCCACCCCAATGTCTATGATGGAGAGGAGGAGAGGGGAAAGGTGGAGGAAACTTCCCAAGGTTCCCACCACCACCAAAGTAGCTGGTTTGCATCATCACAGGTGGTCCACCACTAAGCACCTGTTGCTTGGGGTGGGGAGAGACAACCAATGGAGGAGAGCCTTGCTCATGGGGTCTTTGGTGCAAGGGAGTGGCAACAGGATGCAAGCATCTTGTTGTCTACTGGGCTCCCTGAGGCACCTGGTGGGCCACTGTGAGACACAGGAAGCTGGACTAGATGGGCCCTTGGCCTGATCCAGCAGGGCTTATGTTCTTATGTCTTCCCTGAGAGCACCTGGCTGGCTGAAGCAGGCAGAAGAGCATTGGGGTAGACGAAATATTGGCATGATGCAGCAGGTTCTTGGTAACAAGGAGTGGGGTGGAGTTGGATAAAGAATTGCCCACCTCTCCCCTTCCCTGCTCTGCCCACCAACCCTAGCCAGCCTTTGACTAGTGACAGGAGCAGAGGCACCAACTGGAAAGAGGAACCCACCCCAGGTGGGCCAGACTCACCAGGAATTGGGCCTCTTTTTCCCACTCAGGACTGACACCCACCAATCAGCTCCTTGTGTGACTTGCACTTGGCTGCCTTTGCTAGTGTAGGAGTGGCAGGAGGACGGCATTCTCTGGTTTGACGCCTCGGAGCATCCCGTTGCTCAGCAATTCTTCAGCAGAGCAGAACACAGGCACCAGCAGAACAAAGCCCTGAGCACCACAAAGGATTAGCCAACTGACAAGCTCTGGATAATAAGTCTAATTAATAATTGCCATCTCTAAGGATGCTGCATCCCATTCAGCTTCCATTTGTCTCCTCTCTTTATCTTTGGGCTTCACAGTCAGGTCCTCTAAATTATGACGGACGACAGCAGCTCATGGCAAGGAGCTGGAGTAAACAGGTGGCAAGCAGCGTGGCTTGCCTGGAGTCAGACCGGCGATCCCGAAATGCTGCCCCTTCCTTTGCCAAAAATAGCACCTCCATCCTGCATGCTGCAATCACATGTGCAGGACAACTGTCAGCCACACTAGATATGCAGTTCGTTCAATGCAGCTCTGCATTTCAAAACAGGTGCTTGGTGTTTGCTGGCCTCCCAAATGGCACACCACAGAAACGACAATACAAAATGCGAGCAATTTAGCCGGCACCTCCATTTCCTCACAGAAGCATTCAACAGCAGCCTCTGTGGGGTCGGCAGGAAGCAAGGGGGCATGGGCTGTGTACCAGCCAAGACTTCCTTCCTAGAACCTACAGCCAGGATTTCCTTCCTAGAAGACTGGGACAGCGAAACAGCCGTCCAGGAAGAGTCCAAGGTGCCTTGGCCAAATGCTCTCCTCTCTTTCCAGAGCCAATGCAACGGTGCACTGGAAAATTGAATCGGATTGGGCCCCCTATTTTCTGCTTGTCTGCCCTACCCCCCCCCCGACTACAGGCTGCTTAGCCCATTACAGCTGGTTGCCTGCCATCCAGGCTGCACCGTACTTGGATCTGCAGATTCTGAACCCAGACAGGTGTAATGTTGAACCAGCCCTCAGCCAAGCAGAGTGGAGAATTCAGCGTGGCCCAGTGGCTTGTGTATTCCCATACCAGTAATCACTGGCTCCATCAAAGATTAACACTCCTGCACACTTTTCACCTGGGACTGAAACAGCAACAACTGTTTATCCTGCACCTTGGCCGTGGTTACAGCCATTCAACAATGCTGTTAAAGCTCATAAAATGTGTGTGTGTGCGCGTGCGTGTGTGCGTGCGTGCGTGTGTGAAAGGCCAACTTATTGCAAATCTGGCAATCCCCAGCGAGCTGATTGGCCGGTTGAATGTACAGACAAATTCATAAATTAAGATATAATGACACAGACAGATGGGGGGGGTGCTTCCATTAGGCTGGAGAGAAAGAACGTTGCACTGAGACTGATTCTATAAAAGTTTTATCAACCATAATAACCGTTTTCACAAATCCATCTTGCAATATGTATGTGTGTATATATCTAGCTGCTGCACCCTCAGGAACCTCACTGCATAACTCATAGGTAAAACTCATTTTTCCTTTTTCACCGCCTAGCAAGAGAAAAGGCTCTTCGTGGCAGTCGGCAGGTCAGGCTGAGCTGCAGCACCATGGACAGCTCCCCGACTTAGATGGGTGGGATGACCCTCTGGAGGAAACGGAGCTCTTGCAAGAGCCAATACTGAGTTCATTCACCAGTCTTGTGCAAAAATGGCTTGCGTGACCTGTGCAATGCCTGGCACAGACCCAATTCAAGACTCAGCCCATGGTTATCATGGCATCTCAAAGCTGTTGCCAGTGGCTGGACAGAGGTGACCCTTTTGCCATGGGGTGGCTCCTTTCAAAACTCAATGCAGAATGACTGCAGACAGCTAGAAACGTGAGCCACAGAGAGGACAGGTGTCAGGATTCAGCTCCACAGCGTGACCTTAACTTGGAGCCTTGGGAATGTCAGATGGGAGCAGCTACAGCATTGCCTCATGGCTAGATGCTACAGATGAACAGCCCCTGAAGTCACCCCAGGGCCACAGGAGCTGCCACGGCACGTCCTTTTTGGTGTCATTTTGGGAACCCCAAAAGTCCAAAGCTGGCAATGCTGCTGCTTAGCAAGCCAGGCAGCGAAGCAATGCAGATGTGGGCAGAAACCAGGTTCCAGCCATGGAATTTGGGGCTGGAGAGGTACATGAAGAAGGTCTACGACAGCAGTTCCCATGCTGCAAAAGGAACATGGAACACAGAAAAATGGGCTCACTCCCCTCATCTCAATTCAGAATTGGCCCTGCAGCAGAAGCCAGTGAGTGGTCAGGAAAAGTCTAGAGTTCTGGCAGGTAACATTGACAGATACACACTGATAGTGCCATGCCCATGCACACTGTCACACTCTCCTTTGGGAACTGACGTTGGTTTGGCACATGAGCAGACCAATGTCACAAGCGTCCATGCCTCTTGCCTGGCAGCAGCTGCTTCCCTCCCTCCCAAGGTAAGGAGAGCCCTCCAGGAATGCAACATCGGGCAGCACCAGCGGAGATCTTCTCTGGTTATCAGCAGTAGCAGCCGTTTTGCGTGACAGGGAGCTGATCTCTTGTCTTGCAAGGCTGTCAAGTGTCCGTGCTTTCTGCTTCACTTAATACAGGGCAGAGAAGCCCACCAGCTTGTGCCATGGCCAGCCACAGCCCAACAGCCTCACAAGGGAAGGATCAGCCCTCTGTAGTGCAAGGCTGCAAGTGATGGAGGTTTCTGTACTCCTCCTTCAAGCACTGAGACCACCTTCAACACTTCACTATAACCCCACCCCGATATCATCAGGTTTCCACCATACAGTGAAGATCTGGATCTCTATGGAGGCTGTTGGAGATTAATCTGGCTGTTGGTGTCACTAAGAATGACCCCATTTCTTTGCTTTTTTCAAATTCTTGCAGCAGTGGCTTTTAGGATTTCTTATGGTTTTCTGGTGTATATATACATGGAGTGTGTGTGAGTACGCACGTACTGTATGTGTGAGTGCGTTTTGTTCATTCTGTATTAATTTTTAATGGCTTTAAAAAAACTCATTCTGCTATTCTGCTGCATTGGATCCCTTTTCTGATAGACTGGAAGGTAAGGTAAAGGTAAGGTAACCCCATGCAGATACCTCCAATGCCACTCTTGTGCACCCCCTCAGGGCACAATCCTAACCTGGCATTGTGCTGGCGCAGCCCCCCCCCCGGTTCCTGGGCTGGGTGGCACAGCCCCGAGCAGCCCCATAAGGCTGGCTGGGGCTTACCCCAGAGCAAGGGTAAAATAATCCCTTGCCCCGTGCTGAACTGCTACTGCCTCCTATTGTTATTAGGATGCAGCACAGGTGAGCCTGCCTGCCTATTCCAGCGCAGGTTAGGACTGCGCCCTTAATTGAAGACTGGATATGGACACACAGACACTCATCCACCATTCGGAGCTGGGGAAGAATTTCTGCAGTAACCGGCACTCAATCTGTAATCCAAGTCACTGTTATGAGATTGGCAAACTCAAGCACCAAACAGGGTGACTATGAACGTGATTGCTGTCACCAGGCATTTGTTTGTTCTCCCCTTGCAACTTCTATTGTCTCCGATTCTTAGTTAGCATTGGATACATGTTTTAATTCCTTTGATTTTTGCATTACTGCATTTCAGTTATTATTGTCATGCACCTGGGAAGGGTTATTCTGGGGGCAAAAAAGCGTAACACAAATACCTCCACATGCCAACCAGTGCGCCCCAGGGTCATCAGGTTCTGCAGTCAGCCATTTGAGCTGCGTGAGGCACCGCAACTGCCTCCTGAACAGACACATCCCCAGGCCGATTAGTGCAAGACTCCTGGCTTGCTGCAAACCTTGTTGCCTTGAAAATAAAGGTTCCCCGATGTGGTCAAATCAAATAACAAACATGCTCCCAGCAACCGGGGAAGTTTTTATCGGAATGAACATTCAGCAATTCATTTCCTCAGCCTGACTGCCCCGTGTTCTTGTCAAGGAAAAAGGTATTACTGACTTCCCTTTGTTATGACTTTTGTTGTCACCTTATCGGCCGAGTGCAGCAAGCAGGAAAGATAGTTTTGAAAAGACAAATAATTAAAGGGATGAAATGTGAAGGGAACAAAAATCTACAGTGCAGCTCCATTTAAGATCCCGTGAAGTCAACACTTACAGCCAAGGTGCCAATTTGAAAAGCTCTCTCCAACTTGTTAGAAAGCGATAATACGTTGCCACGGGCGAGGTTCACAAGAGCTTTTAACATCCTCCTATATATCAGGCAGACATATATGGCCAGCGCCTACTTGCTAACCATGACTTTGAGGGGAAAGGAGGGGGGAGTCTTAGAGTTATTGTAATGGGAGCTACCCAGATACATACATGCATTTATTGTACATTTTGTGGATGGCAAAGAGCTCACGTTCACACTTACAGCTTCTTTTATGGCACAATAACATGCTCCTGAGGGGGTGGACATTAACACCTGCCATTGATGGTGTGACCTTACGCCACTGGATGAAAGACTAGCCTCTCGAGAACCAGCTCCCCTATCATGCCTTGGGGCAAGGAAAATGCCTCCCCCATTAACCTCAGGGCAGCCAGGAGATGAAAGCATCTGGTTCACTGGGGGCACAATCCTAACCTGGAGTTAGGCCGGCACAAGTTAGGCCAGCAAAGTTTGGCCGGCACAAGGGACACTGTAAAGTATGCTTGGATCACTTTTGGAGTCAGAGAGGCCAGCACACAGACTTTCACTATCCTCCCTGACTCCGAGAATGGTCCAAATGTGCTTTTCTTTGGCCCTTGTGCCAGCCAAACTTTGCTGGCTTAACTGTGCCAGCCTAACTCCCAGTTAGGATTGCACACTGGGACTTGTGGATGCAGATGGAAGACCTATATGAATCCTGAGCTTCTACCAAGGAGGTTGAAGTATGGGTGATAGCCCCTTCCTTCCCCTCCTGCTTCTCCAACTCCATGCTCACAATCAACCTGTGAGAACGTGGTAGCTACCTGGGCTACCACCGGCTCCAGACCACCAGCACCAAAGATGCCCTCATGTGTTGCCTGCAACATCTGTCATCTTCTTTCCCACTTCACTCCCTGCCTGCCCTCACTCTGCTTGCTTGGATTTCTCATGAGGAACAGAGTTCAGCACAAACTTGCCTAAACCACTCATCAAGCAGGAAATTACGGTCTGACCATCTGGCCTAGTGAAGCCTGTGTACTCCTGAGCCATGAAATGGGCTTAAGCTCTCCTGTGATGGGGTCCTGATCCTGCAGAGAGAGGCCAGAACCCCTTTCTGAGTGATTTCTCAACGCACCATCTATTCTTTTCTTTGTCAGATTTGTATCCTGCCTTCTTTGCAGTTGCCAACAAATAAAACAAACGCCTCCATGCTGGGGCTTCAAACCACATCAGTAAGGCATCTTACTGCACAGTGGCGCTAACAGGCCACAACACACAGGAGTTATACTCTGTGACAATTGTAGGCACAATCAGATCTACCCGAGACATGCTCAGTGACCATTAAGCACAGAAGCAAACGTCAACTCCATCTTCCCACTTTTGCCATGCTAATTCAACCCTTGTACTAGGAGAAGAAATCCTGCTCTCCACTGAGAGCACTCCAACGTTGACAGCAAAGCCAGCTCACATTCCTTGCTCTACTCATAGCTGCAATCAGATGCTTGCTTCCATAGCAGGAAGTCTTCTGCTCTGGGAATCCTGACCCAAGCTGAGCCTTTCTACATATGCAACCCTCTTTTCCCTCTCAAACAAGCCTTGCAGTGCCGGTGGTCACCAAGAGAAGTCTTTCCAGGAGTTTCAAAGGCCCGATATGGCCAGCTTCGAAAGGAGAGGTGCTCCTTCACTGGATTAAGGACTAATGGCTAGGGCTCCTGTTTCTTCTAGGGTAAGAAGAAATGGTGCTTATATACTTTTACAGCACAATCCTATAGACTGTGCAGTGACGGTGCAATGGGGTTGCACTGATGCTGCATGCTTAGCACTGATGTGGGGGTGCCAATCTGCACCCCCACGTCAGCGCTCGAGCAACAGGACTGGCCCTGCTGGCAGCAGGTCGGCACAAGGGAGGCTCCGTGCCAAGGTGGCACAGGGATTGGAGGGAGGGAGGCGGGGGGGGGACTTTGGCGGGATGTGGACAGGCTTGAGAGGTGGCCATACGGCCCCATTCTAAGTCTGTCCGCAAGGCCCCAATTTGGGCCGTGCGGTCTCCTTGCATAGAGACTGCTCTTTAGCCGGCGCAAATCCGAGGAGCACATAGGGGAGGCTGGAGCCTCTGGATATGTCACGAGATGAGACCTTGTGGGTGATCTCAGTGCAAAGTGAACTTCACCAGAACAGGAACGGCGGGGAGGGGGGGAAACGTGTCCTTATTCTGCTTTAACAGCTGCTTTTTAATTATTAGCCGGATCAACGTCACCTATTCATTATTCAGGTCTGTCGCTGCACGGAGTGCAATGCAAAAAGGAAGGCCTTTGTTGCTCGGAGCAGACAGTCTAAATGTCAACACAAGGGACAAGGACAGAGGGAGGGTTCAAAAAACGTTAGGAATGTCGAGAGTCTACGCCAGCAGTTTTCAAACTCTCTGACCCACTGTGAGTACTTGTGGGGGAGTAGAGAAGGCAGCACCGCAATCCCCAGGATTGTGCTGCTGCCTCAAGCTACTTACCAATCAAAGCACTGTTGTCCTGGGGAACCCCGTGGATGCCTCTGCAGGGCTCCCTTTGAAACTTGACAAAAGCTACTGCGACCCACTTCCGGGTTTCGACCATGATAGCAGGGCTCCTGCACTCCCAGGACTACAGCCCTTTGATTGGTAAGGAGGTGGAAGCCCCTGTCGCCAGAGGCAGATCTAAGGGAGGGCAAAGCTCTAAGTTTTGCAAGAAGCCTGACCTTGCAGTGGAAATCACTCCTCTCCTGCACCGTTTTAGCCAATCCTCACAGGGAAAAGCAACATCTTGGCGTTGCTTACTGGCTACAGCAGCAAGGGAGAGCACGGATTTACATGACAGGGTAAGGCTCCTTGCAAAACTTAGAGCTTTGCCCTCCCTGTAGATCCACCTCTGCCTGTCACCCCAGGCAGCAGCGCAACCCTAGGGATCGTGTTCCTGCTTTCTCTCCTCCCCACTCCATTAGGGGCCAGGGCCAGAGGTTCTCTGGCTGGGGCGTTGCGGCGCCGCAGTTTGAAAACCTCTGGTCTAGACCAAGTTTTTGGATCTGTCATCCATCTGGATTCACCCATTTTCTGGCTGTCAAAAAAGTCTGCAGCTAATACAATTAAAAGCATAAGACTATCAGATTATTGAATGCGAAAGGCAACCTCTCCCCACCCCAAGCAAAAAAGGTCCCAGGTCAGAACATTCCTGACAAAGAAGGCATACAGCACAAAGCAGCAATGGGATGGGCCTCAAAGCTGCTGGAGCAGAGCCCCCCAAGAACCAGCGAGGAGGTGCACTGCCTCCTCCCAGAGCTGCAGGGCCTTTGATTCCAGAAGCAACAGGCCCCTCAGTGCACCCCATTAGTGCAGGAAGCACCCTATCAAAGACACAACAGGGCCAGCTTAGAGGTGGCTTGTTCTGCATAGCCACTGTGCCCCTACGAAAAGGCCGCCTGCGGTACCTTGAAATACACATTGCTGCAAACTGCATTGTCGATCTGCAAACGAGAGAGGATGGGAGAAGAAAAGTACTTGTCTGAGTAAGAGTTAATGAGCCTGAAGAAGGTTCTTTCACTTGGGGAATTGGAGTCACTCTGCAGGTTTCAACACTGCAAAAGAAACAAATTTGCCAAGTCTCCAGGTCTTACCTGGTGGCTTTGTCAATTACAGATCATTGTCTGTTGCAGTGCCAACACACTTGATCAGACTGGTTACAGCAGAGTGTAAGTTGTGCTCCGCATCTTCCAAAAGCATTCAAAGTGTTGCATGGTCCTCACTCTCCAATTAAAACCAGTAATCATTTTTCACACTGAAAAAGGGAAATCAAGATGGGGAACACAGGCCTTCGGGCCAAAATATATGCTGCAGGTACTATTTGGGCAAGCATTGCTCATCTACATCCATGCTGGACTCACTGTCTCTCCACCCAGCAGGCCCCAGAGAAAGCTGCCTCTGTAAATTAACCCCCACTTCCAGATTTTATTTGAGATTTTTTGTTGCACTGACAGCTTGAAGCCAGACTCACTGGTCAAACCCAAACAGGGAGACAATCTGCACTCTGGTTGCTGGGAATTCAGCAAGGAGCCTGCTGTCCTCGAGCTAGGAAGATCATTATTTAATGTTTAAATTCATTATAAATAATCTGGAGAGAAAGGCGGCCTCAGAGGTGGAAGAGGAGCGCTCAGTTTTGCATCCTAAAATGAATGCTACACCACAGTTTGGAACTCTGTTCTGGAGCAGTTTTCCCAGGTTCTTCACTGGGCACCTGCTGTCAACACCATTTCTGCTACGATCGAGAGAACCGTGCTCCAGATAGCACAGCCATTTTCCATTCCACTCTGATTAAACCCTGCAATGGATCCCACCATGGAGCCTGGACATGTGGGGATAGCCAAGGGTGTCTGGGGCAGCCAAATGCAGACCTCTAGCCTTGCTGTAGGACTTGGTGCACAGAAGGGGCCAAAGCACTCAGGAATGGTAGCAGACCCTGGCTGACTTGTCTGCCAGACATGCTCTCTTTTTTTCTGCGCGTTGCAATTTCTTTTCAGAGATAATTGTCCAAACCTGTAGCCCCCTCTGCCATCGTCATCACAGCCTACAATCTAAAGTAGGACATCCAGTCCAAGGTATCCCTCCAATATCATCAGGCCTTTCTTGCCAATTAAAAGGCGCAGGAGAGACATCACAAGGTAAATAGTGCTCTGGAGTTAGAAGCAACCAGCCCCTTCCAATTCCTCATTTCCCCACCTTATACTGTAATCCAGGTGCCTCTTGGCTTAGAAATCCCAGTTCCTGAAAGCATGTAAAGCTTCTGTGGTTGAGAGCTCAGTCTGCAGCCCTTCCTCTGAATGTTGTGGTTGACATGAGAGAACAGAGAGCCAAAGCCTGGTGTCTGATCTGCAGGGAAGAGGATTTACTTCTGGAAAAATCTTTTGGCGGCCTGAGAGTTGATCCCTGACTCTCATTGTCTGGAGAGCTTAATCATGGCCCTCAAATGGCTGCCTTCTTCAACTGAGAAAGATTTCTGTGTGTGGGGATGGAGACGTGTGCAAGTGTTGGCAGTCGATGTGGGAGGCGTGCATGTGTGGGTGTGTGCACGAACCTAGCATGGGGGGATAATGGTGTGGGAGAAGGGAAGAACAATGTGTGCGTGCATCCGTGAGGGGATGTGCTCACTTTCCTTAAGCATTAAATATCCCTCAGCTGCAACCCACACATGCTTTGAGTCAGGTGTCAGAAGATGCGCACTGAACATAGCCAACAGATGTTGTCATAAAATTGCTATATTTTATGTGTATTTCTGAGTAGATCCTGTCTACTTTCTTATGCCAGCTTGGAACTCAGTCTGTGGTTCAGAGTTGAGATGCCATTGCCTAAGGCTTAGTGAAGTGAAAATGCAAATTTGGGTTCAAACAGCCAAGGCCATTCAAAGTGGCTTATCAAGTTTCAGGCAGCTGGCACTCCTCCAGGCAGAGATCAGGTAACAGGTGACATCATCACAGCTGAGGATAAGCCTCCCAAGAGGAAGGAAGTCAATTCTTTTGTTCCAGCAGTCCAAGAACTTCACTCAGTGAGCTCTCCGGAGAAGAGGCCCCCACAGGATCTGGTGGTTTCATCATCAAACATTCAAAATTTATATACAGTATTTACTCAGAAACCATAAAGATTTTATTTTTATTTTAGTTTGCTTTCTCTGCATGGAGAAAGTATGCATGTGGAAAGTTTCTCTGCATGGAGAGTTTCTCTCGGTATGTTAATAGCAGTTTATAAGCTCATTCCAAAAACTCCTGGCTAACGCTGAGTTGAACTATACATGCAAGACATTTGGCAGCGTCTCACCACCATCTGCTGGCCATTTGTATGATTGCTGGAGTGGTATTTTTGCCTTGCTCCAATGTTCTTTCTGTTTTGAATTAACCCCCTTTTTGCCTAATTTGATTCTCCTGATTCATTTTCTTGATCAATAGGTTCTGCGCTCTCTCTCGTTTTTATCAGCATTTGTTAATGCTGATTTCGAATGCTAATGAATTTGTATAAATTCGTTGCATATTATTCTGAGTCTGCTTTGTTAAGGGAAAATCAGTAGATTGTCACATCTCCTTGCTCTGCAGGTGAGAGTGATTTTGATAGAGCCCTCTGAGGTTCAGTATTTTTTTTAGGAGGAGGGTCTGCCCAGGAAGCCTCTCTGGCTAGCCTGATCAACAGCAGATTCCAGCTTCCAAGGCCAATGCAGTAAGCTGCATGTCAAATGAAGGGGAAGGCAGGGGAGTGGAAAGGGAGAGAGTGCTAAGCATTAGGAACTGTGGCCCTGGGTCATTGTGGCCACTCTCTGGACTCTGACAGATGCAGAGGCCAGGAAGCTCAGAGCTGAGCTCCTTGAAGGATTTGTGCTGGAGGCCAGTTGAGCATGTGCAGATGGCCAAGGATGTGTAAGGTACTGTGCAGAGGCAGCTGTGATAAAAACCTGCTTTAGCTAGCCTGCACCTCAGGGAGACTTGCAAGAAGCCTTTGTCATAAGTGCAGGAGCTTTCACGCAATAAATACCCGCTTCAAAGGCTACAGTCCAGCCCCTGATGGATCACGGGAGGTTTCCAATTGTGTGGTTTCACAATTGCTGCCGCTTCTGAGGTGGGAAGATTCTGCCACTTCGATCCAGGCATTTCTCACCCTTTGTCCTATGAAAAGGGGAATTACGGAGCTTAAAGTGCTAATCCAGAAGGATTAATTGGCCACCTCATTACTGCAGATTTAGATGGGGAGGTGTAAATAGGAGTTTAATTGGAGAGGAATTGGAATGGTCAGAGGGCGCCCCGTTCTGATGTCACCGCTGGAAGCAGGACTTTTATTCTTGACAATGTCTTTCAGGTTGTCCTAGAAATGGTTTGCCTTCCTCTGGAGTCCATGGGAAAACCATCCCATTCTTTATGTGCTTCTAAAATTATGCATCATGTTGAGCTCCCGCTTCATCTAGGGCCATCAGAGCAAAGCAACCCTAGGAGGTGGCTAGGCTGGTGAAGAAAAAGCCCGGCTGGCCCAAGACAACTCCAACAGCAGTATGGCTGAGGAAGGATTCAGAATCCAAAACAGTAATCAGAGAAAGACAGCAGATGTTTAGACAGGAAAGAAACTCTTACAAGTGGGGGTCCTCAGCAACTGAAACTTGGGGCTCTGAGCCCCTCCAGATGCAACCAAGGAAGAGTTCAGACATCTACACATTTGTCTCCAAATGTGGGCCAAATTTTGCACACACCATTTGTACACAAGATACCTACATCATGGAGCACCAGGGCACACAACCAGTTACAAACCATAAGGCCCCCAAAGTCACACACTCACAGGGTACCTTGTAGTGTGGCAGAAAGGCACAAGCCCCTTGCCACACTACAGCCCCAGGGGTTATGGGTTCCAAGGGTCTGGTACTGACTGGGGCTCCAAAAGCCCAAGTCCCCACCACGACTCTGAATGTTCTACTTACAGGACGTGCTTACATGATATGAATGTTCTGAATGTCAAAGACTCCCTGTGACTTGTAGAGAAGATGCAAGTCAAAGGGTGCAGGCAGGACTCTGCCCATCTGGCCTTTGTTCACTGCCTGGTGTTCTGGGCAATTAGCAAAAAGGCTCTCAGATGAGGGACAACGAACAGACTCTTACATCCAAGCTTTTTAAAATTTAAAAAGAAATAAAATTAAACACTTGTCAAAACCATTAAGCTCACCTGTATCTGCATTTTGACTGTTTTATGCATATTCCCCACCCCTCAAGCACCCCATCATGGGACCCCTTCCCCAGTCCAGATCACAATACTGTTGAAAGGACGTTGGCAACATGACCCAATGCTCAGGTGCAACTCCGCACTCTCCACACTGACAGAGGGCATGGCCAGCGCTCCCCCACAAGGGACCCTCCAACCTGCCTCTGGAGCAATAGGGCAGCCTGGTCTTAGCCTTCCTGTCAACAGGCATTAAGAGGAAAGTGGCTGCAGGGGGAGCGCAATGCGGAGCATCCCCTTGTCAGCCCCACCCGAAATGCTTACAGGTCACGAAAGGGAAGAGCAGACTCGGGAAGGGCTCCGGTTGGAGAGAGCAAGGCCAGCCACAACCAGGGAGGGTGCATGAATTTTTAAAGTCATTTTCTAATTTTAACAAGCAGCTGCCGTGAACTAGGAGCCCAGTTCTGGACAGAGAGGTGAACCGTCAGGGAGTTTATAAATAGCAGGGCTGGCTGGCATGGCTCCTGGGAAGAAAAGGTGGAAAGAGACAAAACGTCCCCAGAGAGAGGGAAGGAAAAAAAATGCAAGGTTCGGGGCAGCTGAGGTCAGGAAATTGGAAGCCGTATCTACACCCCACATGCATACTCAGACTTTTCCAGCGATGCCCCCCCCCCTCACTGAAGAAAGCACCATCTGAGGTGCTCTGGGGTTCTAGGTGCTTTTGAAAGTCAGGGCTCATGTCAGCTGCAATGCCTAATTTTCAGCCTCGAGACCCCAAAGTGGCACAGCTGGCTGGGATCCCCCCCTTTTTGAGATGACACACAGTTGGTGGGTGCTCAGGAATCCCTTAGACGGCCCAAGCCCCTGAACCCCTCCCTTGTCCCTCTCTTGAAATCCAGTGGGCAGCAGCAAGGACTCCTCTGCTCCTCCTCAGTGCTTCGCTGGGCATGACAAGGGCTCTCTGTCTTTCTTATCCCTGCTTTCACCCTTGACGCCTGGGACAGGTGTTGGAAAGAGGATTAGCCGCTGGCGGCCCCCGTCACCCTCTTTGTCTCTCTCTTTCCTTTTCCAAGTCGCCTGACCTTGAAGGCATGATCAAAGGACACCCATTTCCATTGGGAAGATACTCAGATGAATCACAAGCTTGTTCTTCGACACAATGAAGCCACAACCTTGGGGCTGATTAAAGCAATCCAGCTTCCCACCGCAGAATGCGCACCTTGCATCATCCCTCGCAAATGGGCTTGGGGAAAAATGGGCTTCCAGGCAGGCTGCCTGAATCCCAATCAATTCTCCAGTCCGAGGTGAAGGGACCCAAGGAACGGATAAGCAGACATTTGCAGAAAGGAGGAGATCCATGGGCAGGGCAGGATGCACTGAAGCCGACAGCTCAGCTGCCTTGATGCCCCCAGCACAATGACCAGCAGGTGCAAAAGGCAAGCCCTGCAAGCCAGCACCAACAGCAGGTCTTGCTCAGAGGCCAAGCAACTGGGTGGCGATTCTGATGCTTAGAAAGCACCTTACACGCTACGCTGACTCGCATGCATTATCCCACTAACCTTCCCACTAACCCTGCACAGGAGGCTATGCTCAAACAGGGCTGAGATGGAAAGGGCAAGCCCCCCTCACATGGCATTTCCTCCCTACAAAACTGTCGCTGCATAGAAAAGGTTGGATGTCAGAAAGAAGGGGCCTCGTCTAGCCTTTCTCCTTGAGGTGTGCTATTTAAGGGCATGGGCAATTTGTTTCATGGGGGGGGGTTTCAGTCCATGAGCGCAAAAAGCCATAGTCCAGTTTCCGTTTTACCTACTGCTGTTTGTGCCAATTCTGTCTTAGAGAGCGATACTAAGCTGGAGTTTGGCTGGCACAGTTAGGCCAGCAAAGTTTGTCCAGCGCAAGGGACACTGTAAAGCATGTTTGCACCACAGAGTCAAGAGAGGCCAGCACACAGACGTGTGCCATCCTCCTTGACTCCGAGAGTGGTCCAAACGTGTATGGTAGCCCTTGTGCGAGCCAAACTTTGCTGGCCTAACTGTGCTGGCCTAACTCCAGCTTAGGATTGTTCTCTAAATCATCTTGGGAAAATGTCATTGTATTTAAGGGGCAAGGCTAGCAGACCAGCACACAGGGATTCCTGGGCTGGGTGTCCTCTTGGGCAAAGGATTCTGGGATGGGTCTTCGGTCACCCACCTGCGTGTTCTATGACTGCTTGGCCTGAAAATGCTTACCTGCAAAGTAAGGATCACATTTTACCTTATGAAAGGCTGGGTGGCAGGGAGGAGGTTCAAGAAAGAAGCACAGAGGAGGGGAGGGGAGGCTTCAATTTTCTCAGTGTGCCACAACAGCACAGATTACACTTGGAATTTCATTTGGAGGGAGGTGTCACACCATCCATCACCAGCACAGATGGATGCTACATAATCAAATGAGCGGCTGCTCAAGGCAAGCTGGACCCTCACAAAAGCGTTTGTGGCTCCTGTTCTGTGTAGGCTATTTGCTGAACAGTGCTGAACAGTGACATGTTAAGTGGCCCCAAGCACAAAGGGTGGGTGGGGGGAATTTCCTCCCCTCCTTTGGGGAGAGGCTGACTGCATCCAGCTGAGGCCAGCTAGGCACAGCAGTCACAGTGGGCAACCCACTCCACAGGTACACATGCCACTCTCCCACCTCCACACTCTATAATCAGAATGATAAGGGGGGTGGTGTCCTTTAGGTCCTGAGTGCCTAAACTAAAGGATGGGCTATTGACTGGTACTCCCATATCTCCCCATTACAATAACTACAAGGAGGAAAAGTCATTACAGCAGGGGGCAGCAACCTATGTCCCACAGGATGGATCCAGCCTGCCACCTGAAACCATCCAGCCAATAATCTGGCCCATAGTCCCAAAGAGATAAATCCACCAGACCCACAGTCATCCAAAAAAAGAAAGGTAAACCCGCTTACTGTGCAAGTCAGAGGTTTTCAAACTGGGGCATTGCAATGCCCCAACCTGACGAGCCCTATCATTGGCCCCTTAAGGGCCACCTTCCTTGAGACCAATGTAGAGCATGAGAAATGTGTGTGCTTGATCGTTTAGGAGACCAAGAAGGCAGAACCTGGGTTTCAGAAACACAGAAAAACCCGCCAAAGTCAATATTTTCTGCTTCCATTAAGTTGAACATGGACAAATTGCTTTGAAAAATGATCGTTATCAATTGATGGGCCAGCACAAAACCAAAATACGTATCACACGTGGAAAGAACCTGCAAATTATTTGCCCATGCCCGGTAAACAGTAAACCACCACCACCACCCCAAATAATGCATTTTCCAAAAATGTGCCATTACATGGTTTCCTTTGCAATGCAAAATGCAGCTGCTGGACTGCAGCACCCGCTTGAGGTTGCTGACAAGCAGTCACATCCATCCAATGCCAGCAGAGGCCACAATGCATCTCTCCTGCAGCTGACGCGCTTCTCTGTGCACCTGGGATCACATGCACAGACCACAAAACGGATGAGAGATTTTTCAGCAGCACCATTCCTGCTTATTTGTCATGCAAAAGTCTACCTGGACAAGGAGGGGACTAGCGGTTCCCTGTCCCTTACCCAGAAATGTGAACATGACAGTGACAAGAAGAGGCCGACAATGACCGGCTTAGAAGCCTGGCGAGGCTGAAGAAGCAGGGCTAGGCTGACAGCCTATCCATATGCTGGGACATAGTCCACAGCTGATTCTGTATCTACGACTGGAGGGAAGTTTGGGGCGGGGCAAATGTAGTCTGCATGTTTCCCATCAGGTCTGGCCAAATGAAGGCACTGTAGGCAGAAAAGGGCCACAGGCCAGGGTGGGCCAGTTGCTGGCAATAAAGGCTTTTGGGGAGGGCCAAGTGCAGAGGGGGCTGTGCTCTTACCCACTGTCAGGCCTGGGTCCCTTTCACCTTCATCTTTGACTTAAGAGGGGTCAGGCTTGGACCCGGAGGAGGCCCATGCTTTCTTTGGGTCAAAGAATTGCAAGAAAGCAGCCCAGGAAAAGCCACTTTCCCTGCACATCACAGCAATCCTCAGAATTCAAGCACTGTGGGCCATTTCAGCCTCCTTGGGTTTCTCTGGCCTTGCTGCACCCCCAGAGTTTGCCCTGCAAAACCTCACATTGGCGCACAAGAGACAGGCAAAGGACTTAACTGCAGATGCAAAACTGGAGCCTGCCATGGTGCAGGCATTATTTCTGTTTCCAACCAACAGAGAAACAAAACAGATAGCAAGGAAACAACAAGCAAAGAGAACTTCCTCCCAAGCCAATGCCAGCCTGACCCATCCAAAAACCTCAAAGAATTTTTCATCTCAAGAGTCAAATGCCACAGTCTTACCTGAAGCAGCCAGTAGCACCTTCTGTGGAAAGTGGGGATGATGGAGGAATGGACGTAGCAGCCGTAGAGGCACTAAAGACAGTGGGGAGAAAAGAAATTTCACGTTAGAGGAGAACATATGACAGAGCATGAGCTGCAAGTGGAGTTTCTCTGCTGCCACTCACTAGCAGGGGTGAGTTTACATTTACAAAGGAAACAACATGCAATGCTTTCTTCACTTACCCCTGCCCTACAGGAGACTCCTGCCTTTTGGGTTGGACATTTCCCATTGAAATTCCCTAGTTATCACTTGCTCCTCCCTGCAGCCCCCCAATCATGACAGGCCAAAGGCAACAGGACACATTCCAGCCTCATTATGGAGCATACATTGGCATAGTGGAGTTTCACACATGTACCTCACTGCAGGACTACTTAACACACACCCCACCCCTATCATTGTATTGCTTTCAGGCTAGTGCTGGAGCAACAGGTTGAGTTCTCTGCTTGTCCGCAAGACTCACATCCAGCCCTACAGTGTGCTGTCCGTGGTGCTGAAACACTTGTTGCCTGGCCTGAATCTTTCCAACATCTAACACTACACAGTGCCCCCTAGCCCCAGCCTGAAATCAGGGACCATGTGATATGGCAGAGGATGGGGAGACTGTGGGAGGGAGTGTATCCAGGGGTGATGGCATGTGTCAGATCCTGCCCATCTTTGCTGCCTCCCCACCCCTTTCTCTCCTCGGACTTGCAAGAATGAAATTGCTAGCACAAGTCCAAGGAGACCCACATGGGGGTAAAAAGGTAAAGGTTTCTCCACGACCAAATGGTCTAGTTGTGACCGACTGTAGGGGGCAGTGCTCGTCTCCTGTAGAGCCAGTGTTTGTCCTGAGGACAAGCTTCCGTGCTCATGTGGTTGGCATGACTATACGCTGTAGCACATGAAATGCCGTGACCTTCCCACCAAAGTGGTACCTATTTATCTACTCGCATTTTTAAGTGCTTTCAAACTGCTAGGTTGGCAGGAGCTGGGACAAGCAACAGGAGCTCACTCCATTGCGCAGTCTTGAACTCCCAACCTTCCAGTCAGAAAGTCCACCAGCAGCGGATTAACCCACTGCACCACCACGTCCGATCACATAGGGGTAAGGGGATTTAAATCCCCATTCCCTGCTCAAGCCTCCTGATCTACCCCTGCTGGATACGGCACACCCATTTTGGTGCAGCTGCATCAACGAGAGGGGAAAGGATAGGACTGGGCTCACACCTGGCACCCTAGGCCGTTTAAAACAAACATCATAAAGCATAATAAAATCATAGTAGCCATAAAACAGAAATCAAAGAGAAACTAGTTAAAGACTTTTAAATAGAAGCAATAATTTATTTATGTGATCTGCCTTTCTTTCGTCACAGAGGGCAGGTGACCGGGGGGGGGGGAGGATCCCATCCAGGCCAAGACCAGAACGGGACCTAAGTGGCTGAATCCTGAGTCCTCAGACCACGTGCTGGGACAATAAGGTACAGCAGCAAAAAACCTGCAGGGTGAATCAACAGCCGCCCTTCTAAGCAATACTAATCCTCAGTCTACACCATTCTTAGGGGTAGGGAACGTTGTAGGGGGTTCTTTCTCCGTCAGTGCTCCCTCCAACCACACTCCTTCAATAATGTGAGTTACTATTCACAGATCCAATTTTTTTTATTTTTTCAGTACTGCCTCAGCCACCCTCAGAGACAAAGCATTTTAAAATATTAACGCTATTAAGAGTTATACATACAGTAAATATTTCAAAACTGTGTAAGAACACTCGGATGCTGCAAACCGGAGGATTAAGACAAAGTGTTGTTCAGAGAAGGCAATGCTTTTGCAGCCTGCCCTGTGCTGCTGAAATAAATACCGGAGCTGAAGAAGCAACAAGCCACTTCATCTTCGGGTACCAAATTTTCCCCAGGAGTGCCATGAATTGCTGAACACCGCAATGTCTCCCAGGGCAAAGGATGCAATTCAGAAATCTCCCCGTGCCTGGATGTCTAGGTAAGATGCTACGAGTCATGTCAGATGCTATAACGGTCAAGAATACACAAGGACGTTGGGTGAGACCTGGTGGGTTAGGCCAACAGGGGCCCATCTAGCCCAGTGTCTTGATTCTGACAGGGGTAACCTCTGGGAAGGGCATGAGCAGGACCTTTTCCTGCCATTGCTTTCTTGAAACAAGTATTCAGGTGGCAAGGCTTCCCCCCAAGCAGTGCCCGTGGTGCAAGGAACAGGGTGCCTGGATCCTGCTTGTAAAGTCCAGCAGCAGAGGGTGCGATGAGTCCAAGGTGAAGCCTCAGCTAGAAGGCTCAGAGCACAGAGCACACCTTGCCCAGGAGGAGAAAGTCACCTGCAGATTAGGGCCCTGCCAATGCTCCAGGATGAGTGATGGCTGCAAGGCCAGCTACAAAGCCTCTCTCTCACTGCCTACATTTGCTGCTGCCCAGAAATCCTCACCCAACTTCATGTGTGCCTCTGATAAATAGCTCCAGGGTTGACTCAGGTCTTTCCCTGCCTGAGCCAATTTGCCAAATGCTGCCCTCTGGTGGTGTGTGCCAGCCCCCCTGCTGCTGATCAGAAGATCAGAGAGTGCCTCCGACACTCTCGCCTACCACTCCACGCTGCCTTTTTCACACTTTCCCTTTCCAAATACAGGGAGCAGCAAGAGGAGGTGGAGCAGTGGAGGCAGGCAGATGGGAATGAGTGCCCCTCTCCAACTGCAGCCTGAGACAACAGGGCACAATCCTAACCAACGTTTCAGCACCAGGGTCAAGGCAATGCAGCTCCGAGTGAAGGGAACAAACATCCGCTTATCTTGAGGAAGCCTCCGTGATTACTTCTCCACCGCAGCATGCAGCACATGCCCAATTGGCACTGCTATGTCAGTTCTGGAAAGTTGGTTAGGATTGCACCCTCAGTCAGATGCAAGCCAGCCCTGGGCAGCTCCCGTGCCCTGTTGCTCCTCCTTGCCCTACTGAGCAGTAAACCACCCTACAGCAGTGGGAGGGACGGGCCAATTTGTGAGCCAAGGGACAACCTCCCCCCAGGAGAGATTCTAACCATTTCATCCCTGCACAAAGGCCTTCTGATCCACCATCCTCCAGCACCAAAAAAGACCCTTTCGAAAATGAGAAGCAAATATTCTTGAAAACAATGGAAGCTTTTCCACGCTTCCATCATTAGCGGGGCCCATAATAGGATTAGCAGGAGGGGAAGAGATGTCGATGCAGGTGAGTCATTAAAAAGGACACACTTATCAGGAAGCAGACTAAGAGGAGATGCTGCTTTTGCCGCTCAAGATAATCACTCACAAGGTTGACTTGAATTGAGAAGGATTTTCAAGGCCATCGGCTTCTGTCGCAGAGTTATTTTTACAAACGCTAAACGCCAACACTTAATAATGTTTTCAAAATATGTCTAGGGAAAAAAAACTGACACCCCCTGCTGAAAACAAGGAGGAGAAGAAAGGAGAGCAGATAGAACTAAATCAAAGAAAAGCAGAGCACACGAATCCCTGTGTTGAAAGGGAGACGGGAGTTCTGGAATGCTGGTCTCTGCAACAGCCTGGTCTGGTTGCTCGAGCTCACGAGTTACCTGGGACCTCAAGCAGAGAAGAAAGAACTGGGGGCATGTGACATCTCTGCATTGGTCGTGCTTAGAAAGAACCTATTGCCAAGAGTCCAGGCTGGCTGAGACAGACCCTCCTACTGCTTGGTGGAACAACAGACTGCAGTTCTGCGTCCAGCCACTGACTTGAGGGACCGTGTGCTGGAGAACAGCCTCTCCAAGCCTGAACTGGGGTAGCGTAAGTCATGCTTGGCCTAGGCCAAGTGCTTGGTTCCTTCTAAGGGTGCAATCCTAACCAACCTTCCAGCACTTTGGAAGTGCTGGAATCTAGCATTGGGTAAGGCCAATGCAGCTCCAAGATAAGGAAACAAATATTCCCTTACCTTGAGAAGGCCTCTGTGACTGCCCCTGAACTGCAGGATGCAGCACATTCCCCATAGGCACAGCTACGTCAGTGCTGGGAAGTTGGTTACGATTGCAGCCCAAATGGTCCATTCTGTGGCTCAGTCCCTGGCAGCACTTCCAGGCTTGGCTGAGAAAGACCCTTCTCTGCCTCGAAAGCCTGGAGACCCACGGCCTGTCAGCGGGGGCAGCCCTGAGCTGGGAGGGCACAGGCACCTGACTCCACCACAGCAGAGCCTCCTTTTGTCTTGTGATTCTCTGACACACTTTGCAACACTTAACTCATTCATTCCTCACACATTTCTGGGGGAAATGACCCTGACTGTTGTGGATTATGCGTCTAGGGTGTGAGTGGCCACACAAAACGGGTCTGGCTGAACCCCGGTGGGCCCCAGAGGAAGGTGAACGGAGCCATTTATACAGCCCCTGCTGGGGAAAGAGCAACACTCCGCAGTGAAAGCTCTCTGCTTGCTTTCCCCTCTCAGCACCCAGCAGGCCTTGGAGGCGAGAGAGCTCCACGCATCTCCCCCACGCAGAGTTCCATGGACTAGTCAGCGAATGTGGTTAGTATTAACTGGAGATCAGAGCGGATGATTAAAATCCCATTTGTCTCCAGAGAGGGGAGGGTGCGGGACCCGTCGCAAAAAGAGAATCACTCCAAAATTAATTTAAACTAAATGGATTCCAATCTGATTCAGCCTGAGGGGCGAGGGGAACGGAGCGCTGCTGAGTGGTGGGCCGGCCCTGTGGGCGAGGTGTCGGAATAGGACTTTTCAGGGGAGAACTAATTTTCACGGAAGCGGCAATGGAGGCTGCAAGGGACATCGGCGTCGAGGAAGTAAAGGACTCTGTAAGAGCCTGATGGCTGGAGATGTGTCCAGCCACTTTGGGACAAATGTACAACTGAACTGAACCACCCACCTGCCTCATCCCCTTCCAAAGCCTTCAAGGCCACGGCAGCAGCAAATTTCACAAACGTCACAGTGTGGAAACAATTAAAGCAACGTGCTTTCATCCAGTCCAGTACCTTCCTATTCCAGCTGGAAAGAGCTCTTCAGAATTTCTGGGCGCAATCCTAACCTGGATTTAGGCCAGAAAAGTTTGGCTGGCACAAGGGCCACTGTAAAGCACCTTTGGACCACTCAGGGAAGATGGTGCATGCCTACGTGTGGCCTCTCTGACTCTGAGAGTGGTCCAAACATACTTTACGGTGTCCCTTGCGCCGCCTAAACTTTGCTGGCTTAACTGTGCCGGCCTAACTCCAGGTTAGGATTGCGCCCTCAAAAAGAAACTGTCTTTATTTTCTACCTAAGTAGGATTATTTCCTGCCTAGAAATTAAAAGACATTTACTTCTTGGGAGGAAAGCTATGGTGAACCTAGGCAACTTAATAAAAAGCTGAGACATCACCCTGCCAACAAAGGTTTGCATAGTCAAAGCTATGGTTTTCCTTGTAGTAATGTATGGCTGTGAGAGCTGGACCATAAGGAAGGCAGAGCACCGAAGAATAGATGCTTTCGAATCATGGTGTTGAAGACTCTTGAGAGTCCCCTGGACTGCAAGGAGATCCAATCGGTCCAATTGGTCCATCCTACAGGAAGTCAAGCCTGATTGCTCCCTGGAAGGACAAATCCTGAAGCTGAAGCTCAAATACTTTGGCCATCTCATGAGAAGAGAGGAGTCCTTAGAAAAGACCCTCATGCTGGGAAAGATTGAAGGCAAAAGGAGAAGGGGGTGGCAGAGGATGGTTAGATAGTATGGCTAGATAGTATCACCAAAGCAACGAACATGAAATTGGGCGAACACCGGAAACTAGTGGAGGACAGGGAGGCCTGGCGTGCTGTGGTCCATGGGGTTGCGAAGAGTCGGACACGACTTAGCGACTGAACAACAACAACAATGTGGAAATGCCACTGGAGATGGAACCTGGGACTTCTGCAGGTAGACAGTGAATGATGGCCCTCCCCAATGTTGGTGTACTGTTAGTGATGGCTGGGCACAGCATGATTTCCATATCTGGCAGCGTCCACTGATCCTCTCCCCTCTCCGCTGTCCATGAGGAATCCTTCAGGCTCACCCTGCTATCAAACTATACGTGCACCCTGTGGGTTGACTTGTGTACCAAGAGTGTCATGGTATCCCTGCAGGCTCCCCAGCTATGCTGGGCTGCAGATGGCACCCATAGGCCAGCCACTGTGCCTTCTAAAGTGCTCTGGGCACCCCAGACTGTGGTGACTCTAACTTTGTGTTCCAGAAGAATTAACACAGTTGGAGGAGGAGGAGGAGGAGGAATTGCTGCAGAGGAAACAAATCTTCATAAATCCAATTGCTGGAATAAAGACGACATGAGTGAAGACTGCAATAAAAATTAAATGCATTTCCAGATAAAAAGACATAAAATTCATGTTGAAGACATAAATTTGGGGAAAAAAGGTGGGGGAACTTTCTTCTTTCTTTGGAGGAGTCTGAGGCAGGATTTCCAAGATTAATAATATATTAAGGGCTATAAAGTGAAATAACAGCTAAAAAATTGATAACGTATTACAATTGGATTTAAAGAAATCAAGGCGGAGGAGGGGGGTTAATTGACATGAGGCTCCATGTGGGAACAGGTGGAAGCAAAAGGTACCATCAGAAGTTAACTTGGAGGCTTTTCCTGCAGAGAAGTGGCTGAGCAGGTGCAGGAAGGCTGTCAAGGAGCGAGTCGTCTTCCTCATAGTCCAGTTCCTTACCAGCGCACTTACCATATCAAATCAAAAGAAT
>JAJKFI010000011.1:20452849-20474031 GCA_029204185.1 Lerista edwardsae
TGTGTGTGTGTGTGTGTGTGTGTGTGTGTGTGTGTGTGTGTGTGTGTTTGGTGGGGGGGAGACAACCAGAATGAGAAATTCATACCAAGTCCAACTGGGGAGGAGTAGGAGCCCTTTTACAGGCCTGCTCTGTGAAAATTATGGCAGCAACAATGGCTTCTTTCTCTGTGTCCACAGAAAGCCAACCAGCAGAGTGGTTCTAATTGTGGGGGTCTTACTGGACCACGGGCCACGGAACAAGATGGAGGACCTGTTGGGGCCCCACCATCACCAGCTTGCTCAACACTCTGAGAGTAGAATTGCTTGAATCCATCAGGACTCAGCCTCCGTTTTGACCAGCCTTGATGGGACACCTCTGGCACCCTCCGTCCTGCAATTACATGTTCTTTCAGCTTGTTTCGCCCGAGGATGCGAACAGGATGCTTTGCAATTAAGGTCATCTACAAATGTGCTCTACTCTTGCCCTTCCAGGAGAATAAAGAGTTCTAGGGAGGTCTGGCTGAGCAGGCAGGGAGTATGATAAACGCATCACTCACAGAGGGCATTGTTCCCTCCTGCAGAAAATCAGCACTTGTCTGTTCCTTCCCTGTTCCCTCCCTTTCTGAGCCCCACCACACTGGACAATCTCTGACCAATCTCCAACTGGCCATTCTTGGGCAAGGTGTTCAAGTGCGGAGGCACAAAATGGTCCTGATAGGGTGAATCCTTACAATCAGGCCATGCCTCTATTACAGCTCAGGCTGCACTGGTTTTCTGGCTATAATCCAAGATTGACTCCAAACTGGCTCAGGGTCAGGCTATTGGAAGGACTGTCTCCCCTCCCCACAAATCTGCCTGTCCAATGAGCACCTGTGGGTTCTGGCACTGTTAGAAGTGTGGCATGTGGGCTCAGGGGAGGACTTTCTCAGGGGTGGCCCCAGTCCTGCAGAACACCCTTCCCCATGAGATCTGCCTGATACCCTCTCTACAAACATTTTGCTGCCCCTAATGATGTGAACTCTGCCTGCCTGCCTGCATGTGTGCATTTGAGCTGTTTAATCTTTCTTGCTGTGGTATTTTCCTCCTGTTCTGATTGCGGTCTGACAAACGCTGTTCACCGCTCTGAGTCATTAAGAGAGGCCAGACATAAATTGCTAAATCAATGGGCAGTGTAATCCTAACCTGCGCTGGAACAGGAAGGCCGGCCAGCCTGTGCTGTATCCAACGCAGATTTGCTGCTTCTGGAGCTCACTGCAGGGCAAGAGGACATTTGTCCCCTTACTCCAGGTTAAGCCCCAGCCACCCCAATGGGCCTGCTCAGATCTGTGCCTGCTGTTTAGCAGGCACAAGTTTCACCTGGGTACGGTGGATTAAAGGTAAAGGTTTCCCCACGACCGAATGGTCTAGTCGTGACCGACTGTAGGGGGCGGTGCTCATCTCAGTTTCAAAGCCTGTAGAGCCGGTGTTTTTGTCCAAGGACAAGCTTCCATGGTCATGTGGCCGGCATGACTCTACGCCGTAGCGCACGGAACGCCGTTACCTTCCCACCAAAGTGGTCCCTATTTATCTACTTGCATTTTAGGTGCTTTCGAACTGCTAGGTTGGCAGGAGCTGGGACAAGCAACGGGAGCTCACTCCGTCACGCAGTCTTGAACTCCCAACCTTGTGGTCGAAAGCCCAGCAACAGCAGATTAACTCGCTGCGCCACCACGTTCACGGGGGATTAGATGTGGCCTAACAGCTGCATCCGAGCTCCACCCCCTCCCCGGTCCACCCTGCCAGTGAGAACACCCTCCCCTAGCCCTGTTCCATCCCTCCTGCCTCCCCCCCCACCCAGGAAAGCCCCTGAACTGGCTGAACGCGGCCACTCACCCCGGCACAACTGTGTTGACGCAGCCACCTTCCTAAGAAAATAACGACCAAGAGTCAAATGGCCACGGGTGACCAGAGGAGTCTTTCCCTTCCAACAGACAAGCTCCCTCCCGATAGCTACCATTCAGCTGGGGACAATCTGCCCTGCACACGTGGCTGTGGTGTGTACATCACACACATGTGGGTATCACACACAAGTGGGTATCCATGTGTGTGCATGTTGGGGGGGGCACTAGTGGCCACTCTTCTCCCAACAAAATGGCATGTAAAAAAGGCAGCACAGAGCAAAGTCCGCTTTGCGGCCGTCGTCTCAAGTTGGTCCTTCTCCAGCGGCAGCCGTAGCTTTTAGTTACCTTTTTATGACAGCCACATTAATGCTAAATGAGTTGATTATGATCAGTTCATCACAATGAATTAATGATAGGGAAATGAAAGCATCTCTCTGTTTACTGCAGCAGGGCTTGAAAAATTGGATTTCCCGTCATTCTGAATGGCTTGCTGCGTCCCCCACTGGTGTGTTTTCCAACCAGAAAAGCATTTGGTGGCCATTCAGATGGAGATCAGGAAGCGCCTCGTGCCAAATCAGAGGGCACAATCCACTGAAACGTTCTCCTGCACGACGCTGAAACAAATATTGCAAATACTGATATAAACAGGAGTGGTGAAAGGGCACTACCGTTTCAACGGGGCTTGTGAGCAAGAAGGGAGGGCCACAGCTCAGGGGCCAAGCCATCCCTGCTGTGCTTGGATAAAGTCAACACCTGGCCACATCCACAGTCAGGCCTAGGAAACTCCTTCTTTGTCTGAAGCCCTGCAGACAACTCTGACCTAGAGGGTCTGGTGCGGGATACGCCACACTTTTGCATTCCTATGAGACTTCCTGGAAGACTGCGCCAACACTGACCAGGAAGCAGAACTTCCTACAACCTAATGTGGGGATAAGGCTGCTGCTAAGATGGCTTTTCAAAACTTTCCCTGAACATAGAGTCTTCTGATGGCCCAGTAGCTGTGATAGCTAAATGGAACCTCCATATATCAGGGCAGCATACCTGGTACTCCCAGATGCTGGAAACAAACAAAAGGCATGCCCATCTCTTACTTGGGAGAACTCCAAAGCTCGCAGCTGCTTCAGAGGTGGGACAGAATCAGAATTATTCGGGCTGCTACACCTGCAGGCATGAGCTGGTACAGCTTAGTGCTTCTGGGGCTGAACTACAAATCAAGAAGGCTTCGGTTCAGACCCTTCCTCTGGTTTCTGGCTGCTGCTGTTGGAAGCAGGTGGCTGGATTAGCTGAACTGTCACAACTGGGCTGTTGGCAGGAAGTCTTAACTATCAGCCCTCCCATTTGTTCTTAACTGGGGAGGAGAGGAACTTGCAAAGGGGAAGGGGCAAGGCTGCCACCACACTGGGAATAACACTGACATTTCCATATGAACACAAGAAAAGTCCTGCTGGTTCAGGCCAAGAGGGCCTATCTAGGACAGAATTCTGTTCCCCACAATGGCCCACCAGCTGCCCTAATGGAAAGCCCACAAGCAGCAAATGAAAGCAAAAGCCCCTTCCCACCACTGCTCCTCTGCAATGCAGAGGCAGACCACCACTGAACCTGAGACACTGCCCAGCCAGCATGACGAGCAGCCATCAAGAGATTTTGAGCCCCCTTTAAAGTAATCCGCTAATGGTCTTCGTTGCAAAAGGGATCCACAGAGCAGTAACCTTAGCAGAACCATCATTTAGGTCTCTACCACAAAGCCAGAACATGACGCAACAAACATAACTGAGAGCGCAATCCTATACCCCCGTTACACCGGTGTTACGCTCTTGCGCTGGCCGAACGCTGTCGCAAACATGCCGTCAAGCGCATCTGTGTCAGCGCCGGCCTTGCGCCAGTCGAGCGTCAGTGTCGCTTGGTTGGCGCAGGGCCTCCAGGAGGGCGTTCCAGAGGCGTTCCAGGGTGGCGCAGTGGGCGGCGACGTAGGTGGTGACGGCTGTAGTGCTGTATCCTAAAGCCTGTCCCCGGCCAGGGCAGCCACTATTCAGGCCGCTCCTGTCCACGTTCCTCTGCGCCTGCAAAACAGCAGGTGCAGATCCAAGCAGGTTCCATAGGGGTGACCAGGGCTTATGTGGGTGCAAGGGGAAAACCTCCCCTTGTCTTGCACGTTGCTGCCGCCGCCTCCTAATGGGCTTTAGGATCCAGCCCTGCTATGTCGGCCTTACTTAGCACTGAGCAGTGAGAGGCTGAAGCCCTACATTTGGGTGCCTGCAATGGTTGTGCAGCACAACATGTGAACATTTCAACGGGACTGAGAAGCCTGCTAGTGTATGTGGACCCTGTTAGGATCTTTCCCCTGCCTTACTTCACTGCTCAGTCTCAGTTTGCTTTCTAACCACTATCTTCTTGTATTCTTGGCAATTTTATCTCTGAAGAAAAAAGGGGGGAAAGTCATCTAAACATTATCCCCAACGGTGGGATCAGGGTGAGAGTTGGCGAGATGAGTCTGAGCGACTGGGCTCCCAGGCTCAAACAATGCTGGCAAATGCAGGAGGCTGCCATCGCTGGCATTACTGACTCACTCACTATTGCGTTTATAGTGAGCCTTTCTTTTCCTGTCTTTCCTCCAAGGAACTCAAGGTGGTCATGGTGTTCCCCCCTTCTTTTATCAACACTGCACATCAGGACTGCCTTGGGTCTCATCTTGCCTGAGGAAGCCTCACTATGCAGCCAGGGTTGGGCAGCCCAGAGGGTGAGAAAGGAAAAAGGCAGCTTATTATTTAACAAGCCTTATGGCATGCAGTCCCTCAAAGCTGACCTCTTTTCCTTTGGGATCAGACAAAATACCCCCCCCCTTTCCCCACCTGATGCCTTCAACATTGTATTCTCTTGGAGGCCACTGAATATGCCCAGTCCTCACAGGACTAGTTCTTTTAATTTTAATTTGCAAACTGGTACCTCCAGGAATCATCATCAGCAAACCATATGGACAAAAGTCACATCTATAGCAGGACAGCACGATACTTGTGTGGGGAGAGGGAGGGCAGGGCACTGGTGTAGCAAGGACCCCCATTTCTTGTTTCTTTAGGTTTTATTAAGCTGCCTGAATGCCACTCCGTGGCTGAATGACAGCTCAGCATGGCACATGTGTGTAAGCTCATAATGGACCCTTCCAAAGAGGCAAACCCTGCCCCTGCCCATCCACATGTTCATACAACTGGGAATCAACAGGGTTTGCCTGGATCGGGGCCAACTTGGCCGGGGACGGGGCTTAGGATGTGGCGCAACGGCTGTCAGCTGTCACCGCCCCTGTTGCCACCTCATTATGCCTTTGGCACCCGGTCCTGCGCTGACCCCTAGCACTGGTCCAGTGCCCGACCTATTGGTGCAGACATGCCTGATGGCACGTTTGTGACAAGGCTGGACTGGCACAAGAGCGCAGTGCTGGTGCAACGTGGTAAAGGACTGCACTTTAAGTCCTGATGCCATCAGGGGGGCTGGTGCTGCACTGCAGGCCCATAACTCCCCAATGCTGACAGTTGCAATGGTGGTGCAGTGTGCAAGGCCCTCCTGCCAGAGTCCCCAGCACCTTGCATGCTCCAGGAGCTCCCAGCACAGCAACCAACCTCCAGAAGCACATCGCCCCCCCTCGTCTCCTGTCGTTTCAGCGGCCTGTGTGCAAGCAAGGGGGCAGATCTCCAGTAGGAGAGCTTCCTTGTCTCCTGCTCCAGGAGGGTCTCTTCTCTGCACTGTCCCTTTCCTGTCATCCCCTACACAGGAAGACGCAAAGCAGGGACCAACACACCAGGCCTCGGTCTAATTAAAAAATCAATGCCTAGTTGCTTCTGCGAGGCCTCCTGGCAAGACTTCTGCTTACCATAATTTAATATTTCAATCAGGCCCCTTTTTCTGTTGATTTCTGTTTCACGGAGACGAGCAGTGCAGCCCAGCTCCGCCGCAATGGGATGGAAATGCTTGCGCTCCCTGAAGAGGATTTAATTATTCTCACTGTGGGTTCCATATCCTCATGCCCAGAGCGCTGGTATGCACCAGCCATGCTCCAGGGCAGCCTCTCGAGGAGACAACTTCAAAGGAGGTGGAAGAGGCACCTCTGAGACCAGCCATCCCATGCCTGGCATGCTTTCTGCACTGACCTGTTAGGGAGCCAGGAGGGCACCACTGTCCTTATCTCAATCTCCAATTGCTCTCCGAAGCACATGTTACTTATACACAAGAACACTCTGGCAGAAGCAGTATGCTGGGTGCAGTGGAGCAATCCACTTTAGGGCAGTTAACAGAGGAGGTTGTGTTCAGTGTGTCCCACTGCTGCTGGGAGTTCTGGTGGGGGGGCATGCAAGCATGATAAATAAGCAGAGCCCTTGGAGTTGGTGCTGCTGCCATGAGAGATGGTGATCCATCATGCTCCACCCCTCCTGAAGTTTAGGCGGCCCATCAGCAAACCTTTACCCAACCTGGATGGTAGATAATACCTTCTTCTGCTGAGGAGTCTGTAATGGTTTCATAAGCACACCAAGGGTGATGGTAATGTTTTTATGACAGTCCTGGCTGTTCTGTTTTGGATCTGCTCTTCCAGCCAGGATAAATGCATGAAACCATTAAGGATCTGGAAAAGCAGCCTCTAGGCACCCAGAAACCCTAACCGGACTGCCTCTGTGCTCCGGCCTGAGCTCTCCACAGAGGGTGGCTCCCCAGGCAGAAAGCACAGACCCCAAACATGCAAAAGAGGGCAAAAGGAAGCTCTTCTTCACAAAGTGCATAATTATGGAATTTGCTGCTGGGGTTGGGGGTTGGGGTGGGGACTGGCTTAGATGGCTTTGATATTCATGGAGCACATACCCATCACTGGCTGAAATGGTTGCAGTGCCAGCCAAGCCTGGCATGCAGAAGGGCCAGCAGAGCAGATAAATCACTCCTGCCTAGAGAGCTACTGCCAGTCAGCGCCTGATCTGATCAATGCTGTCTCCAGGATCAGAGGAAGACCTGTTCTGTTTATGAATGTGAATGGGGACTTAGCTCTCTCCTCCACCTCGGTCTTCCCCAGCTGCAATACGGGAAGAATTCTGCCTCCTCATCTTACAGGGTTGTTGGAAAGCCTGCGCTGAGATAACGAACAGCACTCCGAAGAAGTGTTGCTGTCCTAATTGCAGCTGTGGCTGAGAGGGAGCGGGGCTTGCCTGAAGCCAGCCTGGAGAAGCCCCAAGTCACAGGTCAGTCTCTTAACTGCTGTGCTGCACTCGCTCCACTTGAACCTGGGGCTTGTGGCAGGCATAGTGGGGACTCTGCCACAGTGCAACAGCCCTCCTAGTAAACACATGAAGCTGCCTTTGGATGAGACAGACTGCTCCCCCCTCGCTTCATGGGTGGCAGTATCTCCCCAGGGCGTCTGGCTCAGGGGTCTTTGCCAGCCCTGCCGGGGGAGATGCTGCTCCTGGGGTTTCCTCCATGCAAAGTGGGGGCAGCTGTACCCACTCGCCTAGACCCTCTGCCCAGGATGCCTCTTTCAAGAGTTCAGACTAGTCCTTGATATGTCTTTATCTGGGAAAAGGTGGCAATGCCAGCCATGCCTGCCATGCATGCCTGCTCAATCCCCAGCAGAGAAATCACTCCTGCCTGAAGAGCTACTGCCAGTCTGTGTTTGCCAAGGCTGAGCTGGGGGGACGGGGACGTGACAACTCTGTACGGCAGCATTCTGTTTCCTGTTTGTAGGAGAGGACTTCTCCATTGGGGCCTCTGGGTGGGAAGAGCGTGCTGGCTTAAATGGTCGCCCTTGGGCTCTCCTGAGGAGGGTGTATCTTTCCTAGCACCTCCAGTTCTCCTACGGCATTCAGCTCCACCCTAGCCACTAGGCCACATGACCTGATTTGGTCGCTAATGGTTCTGAACCTGGCCCGTTCTCTCCTATTTCTTCTCCAGCCTTGTTGTCAAAACACCCATCATGGTTTCCTCCCCTTCCACCTTGCAAGGGCTCCTGAGTTTGCAAACGGCTTTTCTGCCCAGCAGCCTCTGCAGCACCAGCATAATCCTTGCACCAGGCACAGGGGCAACCAAGGAGCTTCCTCTATTGCTGATGCTTCAGCCAGGCCGGACCCTGCAGGTTCCCTGCAAGGAAAGCTCTTTTCCTCTTTTGAAAAGTCTGAGTTTTAAGAACAAGGACCATGATCCGAAAAACCAGACACCACATTTGGAATTGTGGCAGGTACAGATTCAGGTACAATCCAGGGATTGCACCATCCTAGCTTCGTTTTCCTAACGGATCAACATGGTGACTTTTTGGTGGTTCCAGTTCCCTGGAAAGGTTATCCACAAACCTCCAGGCTGCCAGAATAATCAGCAGGAAGGGGGGTCCCCAAACTTTTCTCCCCAGAAGAGACAAGGACTCTGGACCAGCCCTGTCTGTGGCTTGAGCCCCACACCGCTGGCTGTGCTTCCTAATCTGGTGTTTCCAAGAGGATTACTCATCTGCAGTCCCACTGAAAGCCCAGCCCATTTGTCACCCAGCGTGTTCTCTCCTGCCATCTGGCCAGGGCGGGAGGGCGAAGGAGTGGCTCTGGCACAGGCTGTCCTTCATGGCAGAAGAGGAGATGTCCCACTGGACAGTTCTGGCAGCCCTTGCTCGGTGCCAATTCATGGCTCTGGCCAGACTGCTGGGAAGCGGACAGCAGTGCTCCCCATTAACCAGCCTTGGCCCTTGCCCCTCACTTCTGCTGCAGAGAGCTGCAGTGCCCTTTGCAAAAGTACTGAGAGCTCAAGGGGGCAGGATCCTGGGGCAAGAGTCCTCAGTCAGTGCCCAAACCAGTTGAGGCTTTGCGCCAGCCCATCATAAATGAGTACATGCAAAGATGGGAGGCAGCTGCTTCCTGCTGTGTAGATCTGACAATCCCTCTAGGTCAGCATTGTCCTCACTGGCTTCAGGCAGACAGGGGTCTCTCCCAGCCTTACCTGGGGATGCTACTAGGGAGTGAACCCCTAGCATGGAAAGCAAAGATGGGGACTGGTTAAGACCCAAGCACATATCTGGAGTCAGCTGCCAGAGGAAGGGGCTTGACCAGTGAGCCACGACCCCCACCCTAATACTCACATGGATGGCAGACACCCGCAAGAGGAAGCCACTTAGTGCAGAGAACAAAGAGGGTACAGAACATCCACAGCACACGACGAGGGGGCATTTCCCCCTGTAATTAGTTTGGCTGCGTCAAAGATGCTAATTTCAAAGCAAGTCTCAAAATTAGCAAATATGTGGCACAGTTTTGTTCCAAAGCCATAAGGCAGGTGATTGGCCTTGAAAATTGCTGGCAGTTCTCCCGACACAGCAGACTTTCTGGGCCTGCCCCCCCCCTTGGCCATCACCACCCCGCCCCTGTTCCCCAGGCAGCCTGGCTTGCCAGGCAAGGTGCCTGATACACACCCCTTGCCCCGGTCACATGTAACAGGTGTGTCCTCCCTTTTTGCAGTTCTCAGGACAAAGACAACAAGTTGCTCCCTTCCGCCCCTCCCTGCACTTCCCTAAAGGAGTCCTTAAAATGAATTCTTGCTTCCAACACGCAAAGCGGGTTTCATTAGCTTGATTTTTTTTAATTGAAGAGGTAAAAAACCCCAAAACAACCACGCACGACAGAGGAGCTTGTGTATCTGTGGCTATGTTAATGCTACGCTGGGATGCCAGCCAAGGCATTAAGTGAAATCGAATTCCTAAAACCAGCTTTAATCAGCAGATTTTTATGGCTAGAATGACTCTCTCCTCTAGAAAGCCTGCCAAGGTTAATTCTGTCCTGAGTATGCTGAATTAATGGGCTGGACAGAGACGGGTGGAATTCTCCCCCCACCCACCCCCAGGCTGGTGTCTATGGTTTTCTTTTAACTTCAAACACACACACACACAAGGGAAAAAAGCAAAGGTGCTTCTGAAGGAGGGGCGGAGTGGAGAGAAGGAAACACTGAGGGCTGCAGAGGAAATGGGGGCACTATTTTCCTTTCAGGTCACACTCCATTGGAGGGACTCCATTGGCTTCCCCCATGGCTTCCCTGCTTGGCAATAAATCCCTTCAGCACAGGCCTGCCACAACAGGATTGACCAAAGGGCTCCCTCCCTTTTCCCCATACCTGCCCCCCTCCCAGCAGCGTCATTCACCCGGTACGCTGGGCGGGACTTACCTTTGACTGGCAGTCCGCCCATTGCGTCACGCTGCATTGCGCCGCTTTCCCGCCCTCCGGGCGGACTGCCGCTCAAAGGTAAGTCCTGCCCAGCGTACCGGGTGAATGACGCCACTGCCCCCTCCCCTCCCACCAGACCTGAGAGTTTCCTTGGCCTTTTGCCTGCTGCATCCTCATTCCAGCCACTTCGGAGAGACATCCCAGGTCACACCACCTCTGAACTGAGCCCCTTCAGTGGCATAACCTCAAAGGTCCATTTTGCCTCTGGCCCCAACACCTCGACAAAGTGAAAAGGTTAAGCAAGTGTCAGGGTTCCCCGCAAGGAGAAACGTAACTTTCAAGAGAAGCCAAATGAGCGTTTTCTATAATTTCTCCATATACGTGTGTGTGTGTATGTGTGAGAGAGAGAGAGAGAGAGAGAGAGAGAGATGTTCTGCTTATCCCTAGTAGTGTGGATATTTCCACACTGTGGAGAATGGTGGAAAACGGCGACATGGGTTACCAGATACAAACAGGGGCAGAGTGCCTATACCATTAAACACTGTATAGCAAAGGGAATTTGGGCAGGTGCAGCTCATCATGAAAGGGTTTCAAAAGCTGCACCTGCCAAAATTACTTCTTCTATACAATGGTTAAAGGTATAGGCACTCTGTCCCGGTTTGTATCTGGTAACCCCAGCACTGGTTCTCTCCTTGTTCGGGCGGCAAGGAGCAGGGGTTATGTTCTACTTCTGCCCCCTGCCCTGACCTCTCCCAGATTTTAAGTAGAAAACTACTTCAGTCCAGTGGCGTTTCTACAGGGAGGGCAAAGCTCTAAGTTTTGCAAGAAGCCTTACCTTGCAGTGGAAATCACTCCTCCCCTGCACTGTTTTAGCCAATCCTCATAGGGAACTGCAACATCTTGGCGTTGCTTACTGGCTACAGCAGCAAGGGAGAGGAGGGATTTACATGACAGGGTAAGGCTTCTTGCAACACTTAGAGCTTTGCCCTCCCTGTAGAAACGCCTCTGCTTCAGTCCATGCTGTATTCATCTATCCCACTATCACCCATCCTTTGCTGATTTAAAGCCCAGAGGCCAGGTGTCAGCAGCTAAAAAGTGCCCCAGAAGAGGCTCTCGAGGCAGCTGCAAGGCAGGCAAGGGCAGGCTGTGGGCTATGCTGCCAGACACCAACCCAGAAACAAGGTAAAGGTAAAGGTTTCCCCACGACCGTATGGTCTAGTCGTGACCGACTGTAGGTCTAGTTGTGACCGACTGTAGGGGGCGGTGCTCATCTCCGTTTCAAAGCCTGTAGAGCCGGCATTTTTGTCCGAGGACATGCTTCCGTGGTCATGTGGCCGGCATGACTCCACGGAACGCCGTTACCTTCCCACCGAAGTGGTCCCTATTTATCGACTTGCATTTTAGGTGCTTTCGAACTGCTAGGTTGGCAGGAGCTGGGACAAGCAACGGGAGCTCACTCCGTCACGCAGTCTCGAACTCCCAACCTTGCGGTCGAAAGCCCAGCAACAGCGGATTAACTCGCTGCGCCACCACGTCCCCCCAGAAACAAGGCACGGCCATAAATTTAACTTTTAAAACATCAGGGGGGAACCGAAGAATAACACTAGAGCAGTGGATCCCAAACTGTGGGTTGAGACACAAGCCAATTTAAGGTGGGTTGTGAAGTACCTGGAGCAACCATATTGAAAATATGGGGGGATGCTGGAAAAGGGGAAGGCTATGTGGCTGTTTTGCTTGTGTCAAGGTTGTAGATAGGCTTCCCCCCCCCTTTCTGATTCACTTTGCTACTGGAAAATGATTGAGAAATAACCCAACTTATTCCTGCATTCTCAGGAAGGCAGCAGGCTCTGGCATCACAATGATGACACTTTGGCTGTGACATCACTTCCAGAGGGTCCCAACAGATTCTAAAAAGTGGGTCCTGGTGCCAAAAATTTGAGAACCACTGCACTAGAGAATTGCACTGCAGGTTTTAACTGGACACAATCCGAGCAAAAGTGGGGCGTCTCGAAGCGCGGGTTTTTCAGTGACTGCAAGTCACAATGGCTATTGCCAGGTTCAGAGGCATCGTGTCTCTGAAAGCCAACTACAGGGAGGTGGCGGGAGGGAGGGTGTTGTCTCCATCTCCACCTTGTGCGGCCTTCCCAAAGGCAGCTGGTGGGCCAGTGTCCCACAAGCAGGGCTCCTGTTCTCAAAAGGAGGGACCCACAAAGAGGAAGGCAATAATGAGGAGGCATAAATGGAGCTGTTTCGCTCCTCAGTTAGAAAACCGGCAAGAGCATCTTCCCCTAAGGGAGCTCGTTCACTGCCACCAATCTGTGCCCAGGTCACACTCTCCATCCGCCAAAGGCAGCAGGTGGCGTCCCAGAGTTCTCTGCAACACACAAACTGGCTGTGACAGGTTTGCAGGGGTTCCCCCCTTTCCACCTCTATAAATGGCCCTCCTGAAGGGATGCTTCCGCTGCAACATATTTGGGTCCTCATGTGATCAAATTTCTGCAAGTTAGGTGAGGAAGGGGAAATCAAAGCGGGAGAAGCATTTCCCCTCCCCTGCGCACCCCTCCGAGTTTCTGTGGCTCATTGAAAAATAATATAATAACGGCGAGGTGTTTTCCTTTAATGAGATCACCTTGGGGGACGTGGGAGGGGAAAGCAACAGAAATCAGAAATTCAAGCTAAGGTTGGGCAAGCTTTGAAATCTGCTCCCTGCTGAATTGCACCAGTGGAGAGGGAGAGGGAGAGAAATATATATTTAAATAAAAACTATCCCCCCCCTTTCCAACCCCTTCTGGATTTGGTTCAGTTTTTTGCACATGCAATTCCCCAATTCCCCTAATAAGAAGCTAAATCAATCTTTAGAGAGAACAAATCACATAAAATCCTGTGCTCCAAAAAGTTTATATATGCAGATGTGGATAAATTACGGTCCCGGATCCCCGTGTTCCATTATGCATCTCACAACACAGAGAGAGGGGTGGGGGGAAGGAAGGGAGCGGGGGGGGGGAGGCTTCCTGCCTGTTCTTGTCCAGCATTGGATGCTGACATCAGAGGGCATAGAGGGCAACCGTCAGGCACCCAAGAGAACTCGGCTCCATCACTGGGCCTTCCTGGTCTCTTAGGGGAGGGCACCTGCAGGCACCACTGAAGCCATGAAGCAGGCATGCTGAACTCCTATGTGGAGTTAGCTTTAGGCCAGGAGAGCCTTTGTGCGATCATCTCCCAGACATACCCAGACACACACTTTGAGTTCGGCCAGCACAGTTAGGCCAGCAAAGTTTGCCTGGCGCAAGGGCCACTGTAAAGCGCGTTTGGACCACTCTCGGAGTCAGGGATAATGGTGCATGTCTCTGCGCTGGCCTCTCTGACTCCGAGAGTGGTCCAAACATCCTTTATGGTGTCCTTTGTGCCAGTCAGGCTTTGCTGGCCTAATTCCAGGCTAGGATTGTGCTCTCAGCTATCCATCTCTCTCCGAATTCTGCCTGCCGGGACGCCAAGAAGCAACTTTGCTTCTGCCTCCCAGTGTGCTGGAGGTCCTGGGATGCCTGACAAGGCAAGAGGGCCAGTGTGGCAGAGACATTGGACTCGGCCCAAGAAGCTTCAGATCCAGATCCTCATGCAGGGTACTGGTGACCTTGGGCCAGTCACCATCACTCAGCCCGGCCTCCCTCACAGGGTTGCTGTGAGGACAAAAGGAAAGGGAGGGGCTATGAACACCAGATTATCAGAGGAAGGGAGGTATAAATGCAAAAATCAAAGGAGCCCCCCTAAGCTCCCACTAAGAACAGTTCCTATATAAAGCATGTTCAGAATATTGGGCTACGTCTGGCCTCAGGCCTGCACTCCCTGCCTGACCCTGGGAGGGACTTTGCAGAAGAGACAAACCGAAGCAGAGATCTGCACCCAGTTATGTCATGCAGGGGGTACGCGGGGGTACGCGAGTACCGGTTTCTAGGATTACAGCTGGCCCCGCCCATTCGCCCGCCCACTCGTTGACTCCGCCCTCTGCAACGTTTGAATTTTATGATCCGCCCTCGGAGGCTGATGGATCCAGATGGATTCCTGAGGGCTCTGGGGGACTTTCCTGTTGCCAGAGTTGGTGATCCACCCGGTGCCCTGGTCGATCTCTGGAATACGGAGATGGCCAGGGCCCTGGATGAAATCGCTCCTGAGCGTCCTCTGCCCAGTCGCAGAATCAGAGCGGCTCCTTGGTTCTCTGAGGAGCTGCGAACGATGAAGCGGCAGAGCAGACGACTAGAGCGTCGGTGGCGAAAGACTCGTGCCGAATCTGACCGGACACGGGCTAGGGCCCAATTAAAAGCTTATTCCAGAGCAGTGGTGGCGGCTAAGAGGGCACACCTCTCTGCCACCATTGCATCTGCAGAGAACCGTCCGGCTGAGCTTTTCCGTGTGGTCCGCAGTTTTTTACATCTTGCCCCCCTTACTGGTAGGGAGGAGCACACGGAGGCTCGCTGTGACGAGTTCGCTAAATACTTTACAGATAAGGTCGATCAGATCCGGCATGACTTGGACGCCGCTGTGGGCATATCTAGTGATGTCCCTGGGGAACCTGTCTATCCTCCAATTTGGGATTCTTTTCAGCTTGTAGAGCCTGAGGATGTGGACAGGATTCTCTGGAGTGTGAGACCTGCTGCTTGCCCGCTCGACCCTTGCCCGGCGTGGCTAATTAGAGCTGCCCGGGGAGGGCTGGCCGAGTGGACGGGGAGGGTGGTGAACTCATCTCTGAAGGAGGGGGTACTCCCGCCTGCTTTGAAGCAGGCAATGGTTCGCCCTCTCCTGAAGAAGCCCTCCCTGGATCCCACAAATTTAAACAACTTTCGGCCAGTCTCCAATATCCCATTTCTGGGCAAGGTGATTGAGCGGGTGGTGGCGTCTCAGCTTCAGAGGGTTCTGGAGGAAACGGATTATCTGGACCCATTCCAATCTGGCTTCAGGCCGGGGTTCGGGACGGAGACCGCCTTGGTCGCCTTGGTGGATGACCTTCGCCGGGGGATGGACGGGGGAAGTGCGATCCTGTTAGTCCTGCTGGACCTCTCGGCGGCTTTCGACACCATCGACCATGGTGTCCTTCTGGGTCGGCTGGCCGGGTTGGGGCTTGGAGGCACTGTTTTGAAGTGGTTCCGCTCCTTCCTGACTGACAGATCCCAGAAGGTGGTGCTGGGGGACGCTTGTTCGGCACCCCGACCTCTTAGGTTCGGGGTGCCGCAAGGTTCCATCTTATCCCCCATGCTGTTTAACATCTACATGAAACCGCTGGGAGAGGTCATCCGGGGGTTTGGAGTGGGGTGCCATCAATATGCTGATGACACCCAACTTTATCTCTCCTTTCCCCCTGATTCTGAGGAGGCGGTTGAGGTCCTGAATCGCTGTCTGGAGGCCGTTGGGGGCTGGATGCGGGCGAACAAGCTGAAATTAAATCCGGATAAGACAGAGGTGCTTTTGGTTCGGAAATCCACAGCTCGGGTATTGGATTATCGTCCTGCTCTGAACGGGGTCGCACTTCCTCTGAAGGAGCAGGTTCGCAGCTTGGGGGTTCTCCTGGATTCACAGCTACACCTGGAGCCCCAGGTGGCGGCGGTGGCCAGGGGAGCCTTTGCTCAGCTTCGGCTGATTCGCCAGCTGCGGCCGTACCTGAGCTGTGTGGACCTGGCCACTGTGACCCACGCCCTAGTGACATCTAGATTAGATTATTGCAATGCGCTCTACGTGGGGCTGCCTTTGAAGACGGTCCGGAAATTACAACTAGTACAGAACGCGGCGGCTCGGGTGGTTGCTGGGGCACGTCGGTTTGACTCTGTCGAGCCGTTGCTTCAGCGACTACACTGGCTGCCGGTTCTGTTCCGGGCCCAATTCAAAGTGCTAGTCTTGACCTTTAAAGCCCTTTACGGCTCGGGTCCGGGGTATTTGAGGGACCGCCTCCTTCCATATAATCCAACCCATACTCTTAGATCATCTGGGGGGGCCCTTTTGACTGTGCCGCCGCCAGGAGAAGTGAGAGGGGTGGCGGCCAGGAAGAGGGCCTTCTCGGTGGTGGCCCCCCAACTTTGGAACACCCTTCCCCTAGAATTGAGAACTGCTCCCTCTTTGTTTACATTTCGGCGGGGGCTGAAGACCTTTTTATTCCAAAAAGCTTTTAACTGCTGACAGGTTGGCCAGCTGGTTATTATGATTCACGGGGTTTGTTTTTTGTTTTTTTGTTTTTTTTAAACTGTTTTTAAATTGTTTGTGGTTTTTATTTTTTGCTATTGTTGTTTAATACTGTTTTAACTGTTTTTAATGTTAATTGTTATGTTGTATTTTTAATATATATTTTGTAATGCCGCCTTGGGTGCCTTCGGGCACAAAAGGCGGGGTAAAAATCGATTAATAAATAAATAAATAAATTTCCTGCATGTTTGAGTTGCCTGCATGTTCTCAGAGCCAGGCAGGCAGGCAGGCAGGCAGCGAGCGGAGCCTTGCCTTGCCTTGCCACTGAAAAATGAGTTGCTCTGGGGTTTTAACATGATGCCAGGCCTCCTTAACATGTTCTGGGGGTGCTGTGGAATACTGCTGCAACTGTTGGGTCAGTTTAAAATCATCTGAGGCCTCAAAAAAGGGCTTTTTTCATGTCACTGCCTGCCACAACATCACTTCTGGCTTATGACGTCACTTCCGGTGGGCGGGTCCCGACACGTGCCAATCAAAAGTGAGTACCTGTTCTTAAATCATTTAGATGACACCACTGTCTGCACCCCACAAGTGCTGGTTGCAATACGCTCCCTTTACGCCTGTGCATCTGTGCCATAATGCCCCAGCACGGCGGTCCAAGGAACAGCCCTAGCGCTCCTCTACTTGAACGGTCCGGCTTTGGAGCCCCCTGAGCTGCACGTTATCTGCACGCAAGATTGGCCAGCGGCGACTGCCCCCCCTCCCCAACTCGACAGGCAATTTCTCCTACGTGCCCCGTTCTCCCTGGCTCCTGACAGCCAATTTCTCAGGCCTAACTCCCTTCTCCCCCAGAAGGAGGAGGAAAGACAGAAGCATTAACCTGATAGCAAGTGAAAAAAAGGGGGGAGGCTTCCCAGCACAGCCATGCGGGACCGAAATCTTTACTTGAATGGACTTCCCAATAAACACAGTCACAGCAACTTCTGAACAAAAGAAGCTGATTAGCAAGGATTTTTTTTTCCAGAAGAACACCCCCTCCAAGCCCTCCCTACAACAACAGTTCAATGGAGAAATCTACTTTGCAAAGATCTGTCAGCAACCGGGGAGAGAATGAAAAATTCCCTAAGCAATTAATCTGAATGGAAACATGAGACGGAGAGAACGGCTGGACTTTGGGGGTATTAATATTTGCAGGGGTGGGAAATCACACGGAGGGAGGAAGCGCCTGCATTGACACCAGGGCTGTGCTCCTGGCCTGCCCACTTGCCCTCCCGCTACTAGGGGTATTTATTCTCAGAAAAGACAGAACAAGGAGGAAAACCAAGAATGAAAGAAGCGCCCCCCAAGCATCAGGAAAGCAGCGCTCAACCTCATGACCAGGCCTCCTACAGAAGCCCTTCCTCCTGACGACAGATGGGGCCCCCCACGTCTCCCTGACCCCTGTCTGGGAACAGGCAATGCAGACAATTCACATAACCTTGACAGGGGAACCTTGGAAATGCTTTCATCTCAGCCCCCCAAATCATGCTGGCTTGGGCCCTGACTACCTTGAGCACAGCTCGGCAGGGGCTTGTCTTGCGCCTTGCCTGGTGCCCACTTGTGCCAGGTCCCTGGAAACTCCATGGCAGCACCCACGTTCCCTGTGACCCTTAGTGATCCAGGGCACTCCCAAGCAAGCAGAAGAGAACAAGGCTGCTCTTCTGTTCAAGAGACAGCTGGTCTCCCCCTATCTGTGCATGCTTCTAGGGGATTCCTGGGGCTTTCTGGCCTTAGGAGTGAGTACAAGGATGCAGCCTGGCCCGGCCCTGTGGCTCCTCCAAATACATTCATGCAAAATAGAAGGAAACGTCGTGGCATTTTCACCAGGGAATAACATGTCTTGAGCAAGGGTAGTCCTCTCCGCCTCCTGGCCTGGAAAAAGAAAAAGAAGGCTGTGGTTTCAACTTGCAGATCTAAACCCTTCATTTAGCCACCTAAATCGGGTTCTGCTCCTAACGCAGGTCTTGGACCATATTGGCTCTGTTACAGATGATCTGGGAGAAGACGGACCGGTGTGTTTTAAAGCACATAACGGCACGGAGCCTGCACGGGGCACATAGTTCTCGGGTGCATAACAGGTTTTCTGTCGCCCGCAACTAAACGCAGCTCCTTTAAAATATGAGCAGCCAGGCTTCAAACACAGCAGTATTGAATTTTGCAAGTGTAGTGTAAAAACCAGTGGCCTCAGAACCCCCCAGGCACGTGCTAGTAATTTAGTCCTCCTTTTCCTGATGCTTACCAAGACACCCCAGTGATTTCTGGCGGGGAGGGGCAGCAATTTTAAGCGTGGCTTATTTGTCACCCCCCTGCCTTCCTCCAGCCTTCCAGAGATGTGCCTCTGCAGCTGGCAGGAGCCTGCTCTCTGGTTCCCAGCAGGATTAGGGCTTCTCAACCAGGGCAGGAGTGCAGCGTCCGAAGAGGGTGCAAACGCAGCATCAGGTGGAAGGATTTGGGGGTGGTGTCTAACTACTCCTCTGCACAAAGGTGACAGGAACACAATGTCACTGAAGTCATTGGGATGCCTTCGCCCACCTCAATGCCCCCCTTTACCCTCTACTTCAGAGACCTGGTGGGGGATTAGAGGGAGGGTTTGCTCAGAGGTCTGTGGGGCTCCCTCCACAGGTGGCCTTACGAAGCACGAACTTTGGTGTCCTTCAGGGAACCGCTCAGGGGGCCTTGATTCTCCAAGGCCTTTCATTGAGCCACTTGGGCTCATCTTGCTGATAACTTCTGCTTCTAAACGTTATTATTTTTTTCCTGTCTCTGCTGCTTTGATTGGATGCCTTGTTTCCGAATGCTGCTTTAGATATTTGGTAATGGAAAGGGGAGGACATTTAATTGCAAATAGTATGGGTGTGAACTGGTCCTCATTTTTAAAGAGTGAATGTTTCTGTATCTGGTTGGTTCCCGGGTGCTGTCCGTCACACTCCAAAATGACCAAGGTGGCAGTCAGAGGAGATTGTGCTGTGATGATAATCCAGCCAGAGGTTAAGCTCATCGAGGACAGAACCTGGGACAGGCCCAACTCCTTTCAGGTTCTATGCGAGAAAACCTCGAGGCTGCAATTTGCAAGACTGGTGGGGAAGGGGCAAGAAGCCTTCCTCATCAAATGGAGTTTTCCAAGGCCAAGGGTGAATTGGGTCCCTGATTCCACATGCTTACTCTCATTCCCATTCCTTCCTATGAGAAAGCTCAGCACTGTGCTTGGGGGGCACTGCTGTGACCCCCATTCCACCATACTGGGTGTCCGAATCTGCAATGAGAAGGACCGTGACAATACATTGTCTGCAACATCCGCACAGATGAACTGCACCATTTCCCAGGCCCCCTTTAACGGCCATGTGTTCTCTCTCTGGGCTGGATTTTCAGTGTTGACCTCGATGAGCTTAACCTCTGTCTGGATTATCATTGTGGCACAATCCCCTCTGGCTGCCAACTTCCTGGAAGAGGTTGGCATGCCCTGTGTCGGTGCATTTGAGAATCCCAGACCAGACCAGATCAGCCCAGCACCTGGACCCAGATGTGGCTCAATTACCGGCAGCTCCATCTGCAGCACAAAAGAGACAGACAGGAAAATGCCTGGCCATAGGCAGAAATGGGCGCATGTCAATTTGCCTCCGTGTGTTCCAACTGACAGGTAGGTTGGGTGACTGCTTGCTCCACCCTGCTGGCAGACCCTGATCTGCTGCTTGATGGGAGCTGCTTCGGAAGAGCCGAGATGCTTCTCAGTATCAAAATTCACAACAGGCTGCTCATGCTTGGCTGTCTGCAAAAATGTGACACCTAGGAGCTGTTCTATCCATCTGTGTTTGCAAAGGAACACTGGAGGACAGCAGCCCATCATGTAAACAAGGCCAGGCGGAAGAGAGGGGTTCCAGGGGACCAGCGCCACGAGAAGCCAGCAAGACTTCGCCACGTGGCCTCCACCCCAAAGGAGCCGAATTATCTTCTTTGTTATAGTCCAGAACAAAAAGCAAATTAAAGGAAACCTAAACCAAAACCCTGGACCCTCACGGCTTCCAGAAGCGCCGCTGGTCTTTTCAGGCAGCCTCAAAATCGGTGCCCTCGGAGAGGCAGCTATCATGCAGCAGATGGCCATTCCTTCAGGACTCGGAGGCTAAAACCACAGACACACAGTGCAAAATCCATTTAAACACCAGATTACCCTCATTCCTGTCAGCTAACGGGGCTGGGAGACATCAGCAGTTCCAGCCTGCTCCATTAATCAAAATTCAGCGAGAAGAGCCAATGTGCAGCTATAAACCCCCACCCCCCCCCCCGACTTGCTGCCAGTGCCAGGCACAGGCAGAGCCAGAGCCATCAATCTTCATTGCTCCAGGCTGGAAGGCAGAGGCTGCGCAGAGAGATCTGGGCTCTCACCCTCCTGGACACAGGCTGGGTAGGGGCAGCTCCACTTATCACCTTCATTTGTGGTCGCTTGCACCTCACTCTGTCACCACCTCTACCCTACCTGCCTACCTACATGCAGACTTCAGACCGGAATGTCTCAGGGCAGGGAAGTTTATTTACTGGAACTATGACAGCTGCCCCCAAATCCAGTTTGTCACTGGGGGCCAAACTACATAATCGCCTTTGTGCATTTTTAAGAGGCATGTGAAACCCAAAGTTCTTTCCCTACAAATGAAAAGCACATGGGGGGGGGAGAGGGAAATGACTGAAACAATTTAATGATTTTTATTTTGTTTTATTCATCTGAGCATCTGCATGCCACTTTTTCACCTGCCAAAATCTTGTGCATCCAAAAAGAGTTTCCAACTCTTTTTGTGCTCTGATTCTCACTGGGATTACAGCATAGGAGCAAGGAGGGGTTAATTTTCCTGCCAAATTTCATTCCCAAACTGTTATTTATTCCCCATTGCAACAAATAGCCTCTGCAAGGGCCATGAGCAGCCTAGTGTGTGTGTGTGTGTGTGTGTGTGTGTGTGTGTGTGTGTGTGTGTG